>CAJNYU010001528.1:29228-60575 GCA_905331475.1 Rotaria socialis | reverse complement strand
TATAGGTTAAAGTAATTTTTTGTTATAAAACTAAAGTATAGAAACGCGCATAGGTGCTCCATGACAAAAGACATAACAACACAGCTGTCAAAGGATAAGTACAAACCCAAGTAGAAGTACATATGGAAGTACAAGTACAAGTACAAGCGTATTTATTTAAGTACAAGTATTCTAATGAACTTATTAGAGACAAGTGCAAGTACAAATACTTTCTTTTTAAGTACAAGTACAAAAGCAAGTATACTTGTGCATAGGCAAGTACATATAACAGTACTTGCTTTGAAGTATAAGTAAAAGTACAAACTTTCTTTTTCAAGTAAAAGTAAAATATTTTTACTTGCTATACTTGTACTTGTCCGAGCTCTGATATGACTAGAATTAAATCGGAAAAGCTTTGGTCAAACAGAATAGAACCATCATTTTTACATTAACAACTATTCAAATAAAATCAATAAGAATTTTTGTTATATACTGAAGCCTCTATTAATGAACACCTTCCAACTCTGAACATTGAACACTTTTTTCAGTCATTTCTGTAGAAAAACATCTCTCCATAATGAACATACACGAACCAACTACGCCTTCGTGTATGAAATCAGTAGATGGAAAAATAGTTTGCACATAATAAAGCAATGATAAATCAAATTTGGACGGGCGATTCGTCATAACAAACTTTTTCGTACGTATGGCAGAAACAGGACAATGACAATGAATAGTCCGCGATGGGTTAATCGATTCTGTGTGAGAGAATCACACACATTTCTCTTTCAATTGTAAAATACAATAAAACATACACTAACCTTATCTGATAAAAACAATATCTTTTTTATTTGGCACTGGTCGTAATAGATATTAATATAAAAGGTGTATAGTTATCATTCGTATATACTAACCATGTACTATATACATATGTATATATATACTTCGTTCAACGTGACACCTCTCTAAGATGAACACCTCCTTCAATGAACACGTTTTGAACAGTCCTGTTAGTGTTCATCTTTCAATGGAGGTGTTTGTACTATTCATCACGAAAACCGCTCATATTGGTATCAAATGAAAGATCTCATTGCCAAACTAACAGGATTAAAATATTAGCGGCCCATGGCTTGCCTAAAGGAAGATATTCGATTTTTCAGTGAATTTTCTCTGCAGGACCCGCTTTCCCAGCAAAGTCATATTCTCGAATTTGAACCTGAAACTTTGTATGCTTGAAGGTCTCAATGAGACTAGTTTACCAAAAAAAAATTCAGAAGTTTTGGACAAACTATATACGAGATATGAATCTCTCAAAATATTGGCGATTTTCTATANGCGATGAAAATTTTCACTGAAAAATCGAATATCTTCCTTTAGGCAAGCCATGGGCCGCTAATATTTTAATCCTGTTAGTTTGGCAATGAGACCTTTCATTTGATACCAATATGAGCGGTTTTCGTGATGAATAGTACAAACACCTCCATTGTTAGAGAGGTTTCACTGTAAATGTGTTTGACGAAATCGTTGCTGATCTATCACATCTTCAAATATTGTGAATTGACAACAGAATAATGTAGACATAATAATAAAATGGTTAACCAGTATTTTGATCCCTTAGTATTTCTATTTACGTATCACCAAAATTAATAAGAAAATTTTTACGTGTAATTTTAATTGCCAAAATTCAAGAAAAAAATGATCTGAAAGTAAAAAAGTTTAGCATCAACATTTCTTAATCATTTGATAAATTGAATAATACTTACTCGTTGTTTCAAGTAAATCATCAATAATTTCAATAAAATGTTGAATTTTATTGATTTTTTTATGGTCGATATTCAATGTTTCTGAATATGAACGTATCACTCTTTATTTCATTCTTTCATAAATATATTTATAGAAAGAGCTAGAATTCTTTTTTAAATTTGATGATTTATTATTCTCATGTAGGGTTTTAAAACGTTTTTTATGATTTAATTCTTTAAATGAAAACTTGATTAAAACCATAAGATAAGATCTAGAAAAAATTTTAAAGATTACATTAGATCATATGAGATGAAATAAAGATAACAATATATACAATCTAGTTTTGTTGACTGATGATAAGAAATAAATCTCTTGATGTATAAAAACATACATAGAAAGAATGGAGTTTCGTGTGCAATCATCGAATACCTTTAGTATTTGTTTACATGGTCAACCTATTATTTTGCATAGACCAGAACAACCGTTGTTCTATATTGGTACATGTCAATCATCATATGATATGCGTCTTGGTCATTTTGTTATCAAACACGAAATAGAAACAAAAACGAGTCTTCAAATACAAAGTATTAAAGAGATCAATCCATTACAAGTCTATGAAATTTCATTTATTGATGAAAATAAATCGTATAATCTTCAAATAAAATTTATTATAGATGTGAATGGATTACAAATCGAATTTCCTCGCACATCGACATCAAATTATATTCGATCAGTGATTGAAAGTGAAGAAATACTTGAACGTGACGAATATACATTCGATGATAGTAGCCAAATAAATTTATGGTTTTCATTAGAAGCCTTTCCGTTCAATCGGGAATCTGTACGTGGCTGTGGACTTCAATTTGCTGATGGTGATCTAAGACGAAAAATTTTATCAATATGGGTATCAGAATGGTATCATAATGAATTATATCCAAATAATGATAAACATATTCATCCTTCCGAACATACAACTTATCATCCACAACCAATGTTCCAGTCATCGCGTGGTTATACATTTTGTGCTTATGGATCGGCTTATGCACAATTTGATTTTTCTGGTGAAAATTTTCATCGCTTTCATTTTTCTGATATACCTTATCGGTTAGAGTTAAGTTTCGTTGGTCCTTCTCCAACGTCTCGTGTATATTTACCATTACCAGAATGGTTACACGATGGAATTATTTTAAGCGTACAAGGTGGTACCGATATTATTGATCAAAAACTTCGTAAAATGCATCAATGTAAAACACGTATTGCCGGTATTTGGGCACAAGATTGGTGTGGAAAACGAATAACATCGTTTGGCAAACGAGTATTTTGGAATTGGAAATGGGATGAAAATTGGTATCCTAATTTAACTGAAAAAATTATTGAATGGAAACAGAACTATAATGGTTGCCGATTTTTAGCTTATATTAATCCATATATTGCTGTTGACGGATCATTGTTTGAACAAGCAAATCAAAACGATTTCCTTGTCAAACGATATGACTCGAAAAAAACAGTTTATTTGATAGATTTTGGAGAATTTAATGGAGCTATCGTTGATTTAACTAATCCACAAGCATTCGAATGGTATAAGAATGTAATAAGAACAAATCTAATTGATTTAGGTATATCTGGTTGGATGGCTGATTTTGGTGAATATCTTCCATGTGATGTTCGTCTTCATGTTAATATTTCCGGTGCATTGATACATAATCTTTGGCCAATACTTTGGGCACGATGCAATTATGAAGCAATCCGTGATGCTGGAAAACTTGATCAAATTATCTTTTTCATGCGTAGTGGATATTTAAATGTGCAAAGGTTTTGTCCACTCTTTTGGACTGGTGATCAATCAGTTAGTTTTTCTTCCGATGCGGGTCTTGCTGCTGGAATTCGTTCATGTCTTTCATTATCACTAAGCAATGTACTTAGTATTCATACAGACATTGGAGGATATTTCGGTCGAACAATTGGTCGTACTCGTGAAGTTCTTTTACGTTGGTGTGAAATGGCAACATTCAATATTGTTATGCGCACACATGAAGGTAATCGACCTTGTTCAAATGCACAATTCGATAATGATGAAATATGTCTTGCATTTTTTGCTCGAATGAGTCGAATCCATGCTCATTTAAAACCTTATTCTCGCCAAGTTGTTCAAAAAGCGTATGAACAAAATAAATCTTGTCTAATTCCTCATATAGAATTACAATATTTCTTCGGACCTGATCTTCTCATTGCTCCTGTTGTTAAAAGCGAAGTCGATAAATGGAAAGTATCAATGCCAGATGGAGAATGGGTACATATTTGGACAAATAAAATATATGATAAAAATCAATATGAAATCGATGCACCCATTGGTAAGCCACCTGTTTTCTATCGGTCCACAAGTGAATGGAAATCACTTTTTGAACAATTACAATATTTTTAAAGATTTTCTATTCTGAACATCTTTTCTTCTAGTAATCATTAATGATTGAATTGAATTTTAAATGATTTTTATTATTATTAAATATTGAACATCTTCATATGATAGTAAAAGTCAGTGTGTCTTTTTAACAGACAGTTTTCTTGTTGATATTAGTTTTGTACAAAGATTAGAGGCTAGTTAAATTTTTTTCAATTCTTTTATATTTCATGGGAAAATCGAAGACTTCGATATTAAATAAAATCAATAATGTTGAATATTATTATCGAGAAATTATTTGTTTAGTTCCACATTTTTTTTCTCTAAATTCTATTAATATTTCTCCTTTTTCGATTGAATGACTATTTTCATGTATAGTGATTAATAGTGAAAATTCTTTCTCACTTAACGATAACTGTGTTTTCTAAGAACTGTCTCACTGTTATTTGTATTAATCTTTCATTTAGTATTTTATTATGAAGGTTCTGTTTTGAATTTGAATTTATCACATTACAAATATTTCAGAATATTGTTCAGACGAAAAATTTTCAGTTTGATTTACTTACATGATTTTAATTATTTATTAGAAATAAAAATAAAAAAGTCCCTCAGGAACATGTGATAACAAATAAATGAAGATCAGATGCTTAATGTCTAGTTACAATCAAGTCTATTTTAATTAGAATGAAATAAATTCCAATAGATGTTATTTGTTTTTTAGTTCCATTGAATGGTTTCTATATTTTTTATTAATTTTTCATCAAATACTTAATTATATTATTTTTGACAAGTGTAAACTGAAAATTTGCTGAAATATATTTCAGAATTTAGATATAAATACGAATAAGTTTGATTAATTTTTGTCATGAATGGACAGAGTAAAAACGAAAATTTATTTTATTTTTGAAAACTTTTGTTATACGTGAATAAATGACAAAAAAAAACGAAAACAAAGCGAAGATGATATTTAAAGGGTAAATTACTATATAACTCAATAATGACAGCTAAGCAGGCAGCCCAATAAATTTTCATTTTTATGTTTTCCTCTTCATGGAGAAACAAATTTTTCTTTGTGTAAACAAATAATTATTTACAAATGAAAAAGAAAACGACTCAGAATACATTTACAATGTTAAAATAAAAACACAACGAATTTGTTTTATCGTTTTGTTTTAGTTGATCGTTGTTGATCAGATTTAAATCGTTTATAGTCCATATCAGTACTGTTTCGAGAATAACTATCTTGATGATCACGCTATTAATAAAATAAACAAGTAAATATTTAAAAAATTAGCTGCTAATGAATTACGTGTGATAATGAATAATTATTATGATTTGTTGAAAATAATAGATGATTATTTGATCCAGTTGAAGAATAAATATTTGGACGAGTTAAATTATCAATGGTTATTAAACCATAATTAATTAATGTTGTGATGGATGGAACTATTTCTCTTATTTGTGGATCAACAAACCCAAGTGATTGTAATGAGTGCTTTAAAAAAAATAGCTCGTCTTTTAAATATTTTTCGTTAAGGAAATATTCTTACAACAAGTGAATCGACTGTAATATGATTTGTTCCACCAGAATTAATTATTAATTGTGATAATCTTTGCAAACCACTTAATTGTATTGACATATTTGATGAAGAATTCATTGATATCAAACCATTCATTTTTCCATCTAATAAATCGTTGTCAAATTAAATCTCTTTTTAAAATTTTTTAATAAACATAAATTAAAATGGCGAAAACAAAAATAAAATGATGATTTCTCGTTTAATTCATAGAACTGAATTTTCTAATAAAAATCTTCTATGTAGTTGGTTTTGATCAAAATATTCGAAAGGAAACCGATCGCAATCGTTTGTTGAAGCGTCTTAGGAATTATTTCAAAGTTTACCTTGAAAAAATTATCTGGAAACTATCGGCAATTCTATTAGATAACTTTTGAATACTTTCTTGAAAAGTCTCATTTGTCAGGTCGAGTATTTGAAAATTCATTTTATGTTAATTATATCACATCTAGTTCATATTGAAAAAATATTCTTCTCGTGTTTCGAATAAAGAAAACAATTGATTTTTTGAAAAAATTCTCTCAACATGTTTTCTATTCGTAATAATCATTGACTTTACAGGGAAATTTAATTTTGATTCAATTGAATTTCAAAGATTAAAAATACTAATAAAAAGAAAGAAAACAAAATTGAATACATACGATCATGAAATGGTTGAATATCATTCATAATTGATAAGGAGTTCATCGATGCAGCTTTATCATTTGAATAATTAACGCTTGGTACACTATCATGATGAGGATCTTCTAAAATTTTTTCTAAGACAATTTCCAAAGCTTTTAGTCGAATTTCATCTTCACCTTAAAAATGAAAATTAAATTAAATTAATAAACACAAAACTCCACGAAGAAAAATATACCCGTGATAGTCATAACCCTTTCTTGCATATCAGATTTTGGTGTAATTGTAAGTAAAGCATTTGTATCATGTTTTATAGTTTCAATAGTTGAACCACCTTTTCCAATGATAACTCCAGCTGTAGCATTTGGAATAATTAGTTTAATTTGTCGTGATCGAATAAGATCACCTGGAAAACTTTCTTTTATTTTATCAGATAGAAATTCATAAACAGATAAAACATTTGAAACAATTCCAACAACAAGACAAACACGTTCTTGTGTCCCAGGAAAATAATCCTATTATTTTTTTAAAGTGAATTATATTTTAATTTTTAATTTTTAAAAATTTCTTAACAGACAACTTACTCCTGCTTTCGACATTTTCATTTTTGTACTTGTTTCTTTTTGTAATGAAGCGATTCTTTCTCCACCTTTTCCAATTACACTTCCTGTTGTTGTTCCAGGTAAAAGAAATTTTATATGAACTATATTTTCATTCGAATCATTTAATTGATTATTCGATGGATCTTTATCATCAAAATCTTGTCGATTAAAATTATGTTGACGATTATTACGAGATGAACTTGATGATGATGACATTTTATTAATTATTTACTGATTATTTAATGTTACAAATAAATAATACAAATGAAATATTACTACTCTCTGTTCTTGTTCTTTCTAACTTATGACATTATACAATGATAGTTTAACAATGAGCACCTCTATAGATAATATATTAGTTACAGTTTATAGATGACGCTAAACACTGAAGTATTTATATCATAGGACAACTATATATATATTATATAATTCCAAAGACAAAAACTATCATATTAGACGAGTAGCTGTCTAATTCGAGTTCGAATATAAATGGAGAAAAGAAGAAATTAAACTAGAACTAAATCTAGGAATACATTTAGTTTTAGTTTAACTTTCCGATATATACGACATATGAATACATATATACCCCTACAACCACATTTGAAGTACTCAGATACCCCTGCACCCCTTCAGGGTATCCCTCCTACCCACCTTCTCACCCGTACCGCCACCAACAGTTACCCCTTAGTCCCCCTCAGCCCACACCCACTCCATCTTAAACTAACACTAAATCTATTTCGATCACTTATTTTCGAATTGATACCATGCAGTTGGATGTCATTTATATACGAATTCGAACTAGGCATCTCATGATGATTTTATTATTTTTATCAAAAACACAACAATGTACATTATATCTATTTGTGCATTTATATATGGAGATCTATATTTTTATATTCCTGTTCAATTACTCGTCAATTGAAGAATATAAAATTTATCTAGTACCATCATTTTAATTTAGTTTCAAATCATCTATAATACTTTTGCATAGATAGTTCTGTCGACGCTGATTTTTTAATGAATAAAAAATTCTCAATAGAAAATATTTTACTTCTATTATGTTAATAGTTTAACTTCGAGTAATGAAAACAACTTTTAAACTTGTTCTCATAGTCAACCTTATTTTTTTCTATCGATTATCGTTTGGAAATTTTCATCAAAACAATTAATTACTTGTTGAACCCTTTGAAAAATGATCATTTTTGAGCTCATATCCACTAAATGAATATTTCTTATATTGTTTCAATAATAGTTTAGAGCGCACATCTATTAATATTGTTGAATAAGATAAAAAATAGAATATGCAACAGATATTCATTTTTTTCTAATTAATGAGGTGAGAGGCACAGCATTCTTGTAGTCCGTCGCGTGTTTTCTTTTACTTTTGCTTTCTCGATGTACGCATCTTTTTCATCATTTTGTGACCCGATGATCTCGAGTGCCGAAAATCATAGAAAACTCATTGAAACGTGAGATAAAAGTATCAAGATCGAACTTCTGGCATAATTTTTCTATTCTTTAATCTGATATTCTGTTCACTCACAAATGTGGTTCCAAAATGACGAAAATGAAAGAAATTTGCTGCGAGATAATTAAAGTGACGTCATGAACATACGTTAGTCACTATAGTCTATTCATTTACAGCTGATCTAAGATAATGAATCATGGAGATAATTAATCAATCAATCGAAATCGACCCTTAAGAATGTATTGCTAAGTAAGGATAGAGTTTTCTCAGTGATGAATTTCATCATGTCGACATAAAAAGTATTCAAGATCTGAATTGAAGATTTTTCGCGAAGATCCAATTCGAGTGAAACTTGAATACCATCTAGTTCTTTCTAACTTGAGTACGCATAAAAAAGTCTCATTAAGTGACGCGATGATCTACAGAACCGTAAATGATAGAAAACCCATTCAAACTAGATATAACAGTTTCAAGATCGAACTTGTTACATCGTTTTTCAAATTTTCAATACTAAGTTTCGTTCGCCTAAAGATATCATTCAAAAATGATGATTTTGTATGGTTTTTATCGTTAGAGAGTTTCGAGATAATTAAAATGATGTCATCAAGCAATAGTAGCCAATAGTCTATTGCTTTACATATGATTCAGGACAATGATTCATGAAAGTAGATAATCGTTCAATGAAAAAACTCGTTAGAAAACTGGTTGTTACATTTTCAAAGAGATCTCCTAGTGATGAATTTCATAATGGTCGATTTAAGAATGGCGAATGCGAAACATAAATTCAAAATTCGTAGACATTAAGAAAAAACGATTCTAATGAACTCTGAAATTGATGATTCGTTTTTTATCTTATTCACCATGTTTTCGAAAATCTGGCCCGTGTGCTTCGCACCGCATTTCGTAGTCGAGTGGAACTCGAATACCATCTAGTTTTCTTTGTAATATGGAAATCTCATGGTTTATTTCTCGCTCACATCAAATTATAATCTTAAGTAGGATTCATCTCATTCTTTTTTTTCTATAAATTATACGAATTAGTTATAAATGCTTCAAATTCAACTCTAATTGATCATGTTATTCAAATACTCAAATATCAACTTGGTTTCATTTTTCAATTGATTAAATAAGAGAACCATTTAACTTCAGGAATGTTTTCAATTTATTCAAATTACTTTTAATTTGAAATCTTAAAAGCTACAAGACAATTTATAGAATTAACTAAAAAGAGATGAACTAGAAATAATGAAAAGAATTTATCTCTTGGTATAAATACTTAATTCTTTATTAATATTTATCATTAACTTAAATAAAAAATTAACAACAGTTATTTCTTTGAAAGATTCCATGCATATTCAATAAAATATTATTCATTTTATATTAACTTAGATAAATCTTTAATAGTCACAGAACGTATTTTCATTCTTTTCCTATTAAAAATTTCTTTTTGTTTTCAGAAATTCGAACAAAAAACGTAGACTTTCTTGTGCGAATTCAGATTCACTCTAAATTAATTTATTTTTAATAAACTATTATCGATACATGTGTAAGTGATTCTATGGCATAAATAAATAAATAGTTTCTATAAAGCAAATTCTTTGAAAATATCATTTCATACGAAATCAATTTATGCAAAGATCTGAAAAGTAAAATTTTCATCCAATTATCATATCGTATTGTTTTAAAATTTCTTGGTAATATGTTTTCCATTCACTAGCTATATAAAGAATGACGTAGAAAATGTATGTGAGTTGTTCTGATGCGTGTTTTGTTTCTAGTCTTCGTTAAAATAAAATCTACTATATAGTTATATGTATATGAGAAAGAACCTTTTGAATTCTTTCTAATGATTTCATAATATGTTTAATCAAAGAAAGAAATTATGATAGAAAATGAATATTCAGGAATAGCATTTATCGATTTAATAAATCCAATAGAATATATAGTTAAAAAATTATCTAATGATAAAATGATATCTCAATGAAACACAACATATGATATTGATTTGATCTACGTAGAATAGATTAAAAGAAAAGCACACTTTAGAGTTTGTTTTCATAATTATATAAAGAGTTAAATCGAAAGTTTGCAAAAAAAAGTATTCATCACATTATTTATAAAAAATTTCGATTGAATTTCTATTGAATGATTCGTTAGTTGCATTTGTGAAAGATCACAATTGAAGGAAGGAAACACTTTAAAATAAATAAGGAAATATTTTACGTTTGATTTGTACGAGAAATTGTTTGCTTATTAATTGAAGATTATCCTACTTGATTTATTTTATTTTATCTTAATTATTTCGTGAGACAATGAAATTTTGTTAGTTAATGCAATCAATTGAATACGTGTTCTTGTTTATTGAAATATGTATTTGTACATCGCTCTGATTATAACAATAATCGAATTCTAGTACGAAGAATTTTTTTCTAAATAAAAATTAATATTTGCTGTTGTCTGTACTTGTAAAGATGCGTATATAATAATCTAATAATAAAACTAACAGAAAAAGGTTCCTATGATAGAAATCAAGATAAAAAAGGATTGATCTATTTTTGTTAATATTTCATTTCAATGAGCATAGTTTATATGGACGTTTATTATGTATATAATATATTAGTTTTGTTCTATTTATCCGAATCCGATCAATGCATAAACATTAGGAAATATTTTTCTTTGATGATTTCTATTCAGATAAAATCAATTCTATCAATTCTTTCTAATAACAATGTAATTTATATGCAGAGACCTTATTTGTTCAAATTAATGAATTTTTGTTTTATTTGAAATAAGTAAAGAAACCTTTGAAGGCAATTTTATCATTGGTTCTCTTCAGTTATTCAAGATAGATATATATACATTATAACAAATAGAAGTTTTTTTTTGGAAAATTTTCAGATGAATTGGAAGAAATTTTCAATGTTATAAATGTCGTTTTAAATCTTAAGTATTCGATTCTATTGTAATCATGTGATTAAATTGATTTACATTAAAAAGATGCAAGAGTTTGTCGTACATCATTGTTTCTACGTTTTTCTTTTTCAGTCTCTTTTAACTTGTTTGCATACATAAGAGCATAAGAAGGACAAGAGAGAACACTTTATTAATACTAAGAAGAAAAAGCAAAAGAAGTAGATTTCAAATTCAACGAGAACACATCGATGAGTGATCCATTGTAAGTTTTATCTTCTTTCTTTTAATTTAATTTAATTTAATTTATAAATGAAGAACCTACGATAGTTTTCAAGATCCACATTTACAAAATTATTTTCAAAATAAAAATATTCGAAAGCATCTTAGAAAAACTGGATTAGTATATTTAATTTATTCGAGAATTCGCTTTAATTTTGATAAAAAAATATTTATTTTTCAATAGATAAATCGATATAATGAAATAATTCCCTATAAAGAATATCAAGCAACAGTTAATCAACGTTCTCGACAAGAACATATTCGAGCTTTGTTATCACATGGAGTTGTTCAACGGTACACTTTTCTTTTTCTTGTGAAATTATTTTTATTGAATCATTTTTATACAGTGTTATTGACTTAGAAAGGTCTCGACAAGCAAATATACGAAATCAATTTGAAGCTACTGCCAAAAGAATGCTTGTTGAAAATATAAAAGTTTGGTCAAAAATTAATCAAAAAAAGAAAGAAAGATATTTTTTACTAATCATAAAATTAGGAATCAAAACAACCATATCGACAATTGCCATCCAAAGATTTTCATTTATTAAATCGACCTAAAACTAGTTTTTCAAATACTACTTTTCAAATTTATCAACAACAAGTTCGATAGTTAAATTGAATTGATTTAGGTTAAAAAAGTATTCTGTTCTTAATAGATAAAAGCAGTTGATGAAAACAAAAAAAGTCCATCACGTGTTTCATTTGTTTATCCAACACGTTTATCCCCAAGAACAAGTATTTCTACAAGAGCCAAAACTACAAAGGTAATATTCTTATAATTATCTATCATCAATATATATATATCTTTAAAATGTTTTTAGATAATAAAATCTAATGTAAATTTAAAAAATCATTCTCAAATAACAATGGTTTACTTGGGTTCACAAACTCATATCGATTATGATCAATCATTACAACAACAAAATAGTTCGGAAATTATTGTTATGCAACAACATTGCGGAGGAGAAAACCTTATTCTATTTAAAAAGAATCTTCAACAAAATGGTTTATCACTAAATAAAAAATGATTTAATTAAAACAAGACATTTTTTTTATTCTTAGAAAAATTTACATTTGAATCTCGACGTCATTTCGCATATCCATTTGCATTAAGTTTATATGTCAATGGTTTAATTGATTGTCGTATATCAGTGTGCTGTGAATACAAACATAAGATCGGTTTACCATTAGGTGGGAAACGTGCTTCATTTGCTATTTTGAATGTTCAAGGTGGAAAACCTTGTCAAACGTTTGTTATTGTTTATTTCCATTTTGTTTTATCTGAAAAAGAAATCATTTTATTTAATTAACAAAATAGATGTCGATTCAATGAATATATGTCTAATTCGCTATTATCGAAACATAAAACATATGATAAAAGTTCGGTAAGAATATTTCATTGTTGAAATATTTCATTGCATGAATTATCTTTTAAAGGTAACTACTGATAAATCAAAAAATGAACCAATTTATGAAATCAATCCAGAACGTTTATTATGTACACCAACACCATGTGGTATTTAGTATTAAGAAAGAAAAGAAAGCAACGAATTGTTGTGTTTTTTAATGTTGTTTAGATGAACGTGAAAATGAGACAACGAATTCAAATGAAAGTGGTTCGTAGAATAAATCTAGAGAATATATTTTTTTAAAACTATGCTAAATTTCATCATAGGAGTGGCACTTTAACTTTACTTTAACCGTAAAGTTTAAAGTTTAAAATTGTTTAAAGTCGCCTTTAAACGCTTCTTTTTAATATTTTTCACTGTACTGACATATTTAGTCATGCTTATGAGACTCTGCAACAGATAAAACGCCAAAAAGAAGCATTTAAGCATGACTTTAAATAACTTTAAACTCTGCACTTTACGGTCAATTTAAAATTAAAGTGCCACCCCTATTTCATCAGTAGATTAATTAGGATTCTTTTTTCTCGGTTCGTTTTAAATACTTTCAAAGTAATCATCTTTAGTTCTATTTACCTTATTAAGGATGATTATTATAGAAAACGCCTATCCGATAGTCAATTCTTTAGTTTTCATTTCGACTCTTCGGTTTCGACATATTCTATTCTTCTTTTCTATTTCTAATAGAACATTTGAATTTTTAAATAATATCATTAGAACATTTCATCTTCTTCGATGAAGGATTTTGATTAAAAAAATTCATTTTTGTAGATATTAATTATTTTCCTATCGATTGCTATAAAAATATAATGAAAAGATTAGACTATACGTTCGAATTTCATTCAAGGAAGATTTGATAAAGAGCGAGTCATCTGTATATAACATTCGGTCTCGATGAATTATCATATATGTAATGAATTGTTAAAAAATTCGAAAGAAATAGATTCAAATATTGTAACATATTCGAATATACACAAGAAATATTAAATAAAGTATTTTTTGTCTCATTTTCTGTAAATAGAATTCGACGAGTGACAAATCGCAAGTCTGAAAAGAAAATTGATTGTTGCTGAAAATTTACGAAAAAAACTTTTTCTTCTCTTAAGAACTCAGCATAAACTTATATTTATCAATTATTGTTTATATGACTAATTTTCAATTATTCATTGCGATTTTTATTTCGAAGATATTTCAATTTGGAAGTTTGCTTGAATTGTTCTTTTATATTTTATTTTATTTTCGTTGATATAGATGAATATCGTCAAGCTGAACAAATTTATGAAAATCTCCTTATGAAAATAAATGATAATCTTAATTGGAAAGAAAATAGTCGTTTTCAATGGCAATTAGCTAATATATGCAAAGAAGGACTTGGCGATTATGATCGAGCTCTTGATCATTATTTAATATCTCTTGAAACATTGTGTCAATATATATCGCCATTAGATCTTAAACTTCGAAATTTATATTTAAGTATTGGCCATATTTTTCTTTTACAAGGAAAATTGAAAAATCATTTAGCAATTGATTATTTTCAACGTGTTTTAAATATTGATTATTCAACAAATAATAAAACTTCTAAAACTTATCTTATAACTGATCATAATTATCTTGGATTATTATATCAAAGCGAAGAAAATTTTTCTCAGGCTTTATTTCATTTCAAAAAAGCTTTAAAATATATTTTATTAATTAAATCAACAGAAACTTTTAATTCAATTCCAATTTCAAATTCGAATGAAAATGATTATTTAATTAATCGAACAATTTACGATAGAAAAGCTCTAGAAGCTTTATCAATAAATAATTTAGCAAACATATCAGAGATTCATTTTAATTTAGCAATAACATATCAAAATCTTGGACAAAAACAAAATGCATTTAAACATACAGAAAAAGCACTTCAATTATCAACAGATGATCAAAAGAAATTTAATATTTATCAAAATTATTTTAATAAGCTGCAACAGATTTAATTAGTATTAAAATCTTTTACTCTTAATCAATTTATTAATCTATTATTTGTTTGTTGGCTTTTCATTCTCAAAAAGATGACATCTTAAAACTAATTCTTTTTTTAAATTATAACATTTTGGTTTTTTGAAAGAAAAAAAAGGAGTTTTTCTTATCTTAATATTACATTGTCGCATTTTTTAATTAACTGATTGGTTTCTTTTAGACAAACATTCGAATTGAAGAAAAAATAATTGTTCTTAAACAGATTGAATCGAAATATTCAATCATGTGTTACTGAATTGATGAGTAAAATATGAAAGTTAATCCAGTCGACTAGATTTGTTTACATTTTTTTTTTATTTGAAATTATTATATTAGCAGTAAATATTAATATTGATAATTTAATGCATAGAAAAAAATTTGAAATTATTTCCTTTCAATAAAAAATGTTAAATGCATAATTTGATTGTTTTCTTTCTTTTTGTTGTATAATACTCGTCAGAGGACTGATACAAGCTGCGTAGATATTTCTTGAATAATTATTAGTGATGATTCATTTAATATGCTTGATTGATCATGTGAAACGCATTTATTTAGAAAAACATCTTGCTCTTCTTCATCAGTAGTATTCATAATAAAAATCGAAGCATTTGTTTTAAGTAAAACCTTGTGATGAAACGTTTAGAGCGTTTAGGAAGCGTTGTTTTTTTCGCAGTAACAGTAAGTTTAGTGTTTCATCTAATAGCAATGTCATTCAAAAGTTGGAAAGTTATAAAATGTCGTACATGTCCTGATAGCGATGCATTAGCAACATGGACTTCATCAATCGATGAACGTTGTTATGCTTCATCGATGGCATCAATATTTTTTCCACAAGATCAGTTGAATAAAAGTGCTATTACTAATTCATTTATAACAACAATTTGCCTTCCAAATCAGTATATTATGAACAACGAGGTAAAATACGCAAATTATTGCCTGGATATAGCTCTTAATAGATCAGATACAGCCTGTTCAGTTAGAACTTACAATCCTGACTATTGTCACTGCGAGTAAGTTTTAATAAACA
The DNA here is from genome assembly GCA_905331475.1 of Rotaria socialis. NCBI lineage: Eukaryota > Metazoa > Rotifera > Eurotatoria > Philodinida > Philodinidae > Rotaria > Rotaria socialis. Next base: position 44,564 of record CAJNYU010001528.1, on the reverse strand, counting down.
AAAAACTTTATTGAAGTACTCTACTGCAAAATCTATTAAATATTATAGTTATACTGCTTCAACTAAAGCAATTGTAGCTACGACAATTTTATCAGCATTATCACTTGGAATATTATTGTTTTTAACACATTTCGTAGCTCTTGTGAATATAGATTATGTATTACGATGGCTAATTCCACTCTGTTTTGGTCTTATGATTTTCTCTATTATATTTATGATTGCAACTTTAAGTATTGCTGGTGCAAGTCTAGGTGAAGATCTTGAAGAACTTCGTTATCAATGGTCTTTATTTAAACAAGCCTATCCTGAGAGTATGATTAAACTAAAGAATATTTTATATACGTAGATACGAATTGATTTATATATTTCATTTTTTGTTTTGTTAGAGACATTGATTGATGCGTGGCAACAAGAATTGAACAATCTAACGCGTATTAACTATAGTGTCTCAATTGGATGGTGTTTTGGAATGGAAATTGTATCACTTTACTTTGCTCTTATTGCATTAGTTGTTTATGCTCTTATATTTCAAGCAAAGAAACGACCTGAACCAAAGAACAAATAATAAAATAAACATAAAATCGAAAGTCTTTCGTAATTAATTATTTTATTTTTGTCTCATTAGATACACGTTCAAAATAAAAAGTCACTATAAAAGATGAAAGAAAATCAATTCATATAATAAAATTCTACTCTAGAAACTCTGATAGGTCATAAAATCAATTCAATTATTATCGCCAAAAATTCAACTAATGATAGCGAAAGATTCAATTATTATTTTATATTCATTTATTTTTTGAGAACTGTTTACAAGTCAAGTAATATTATCTCAACATAAGAAATATCTCGAAAATATGGCAATCGTATTTTAGAAGTCTTACGATCACAATAAAATTTTCATCATAAAGTTTTGAATAGAATGAGTTCAAAATTGATTTCAATTGAAAAATTCATATTATTGAAATTTAAGCCACTATTGGTTATATGTCATCTCGCTAAAATCCATCCGAGATATTTATCGAAAACAATAACATTCAAATAGCATCATTAAGAGATTATAGATTGTCCCGTATTGATCAGTATTAAGGTTCAGGTGATGATTTTCAAACAAATTCTTCAATTATAGAGAATAAAAATAAACTGAATGAAATCATTATAAGAAATGTTGTAAAATATGTTAAGTACCGAACAGAGACGTGCACAGGACATACTTTTTTCTTTTGTCTTTGCCTGTCCTGTTGCCCACCTTGGTCCTGGCGGGTGGCAGGACAGGACAAAATCTAAATATCATCCTGTCCGATAGAACAGGGCAGGACAGGACACCAGAACAGCAGGACCGTCCTGCCCTGTGCACGTCTCTAGTACCGAAATATGAAATTCAATTGATTACTTCATTGAATCAAACAAAAAATTATTGGCATATATCATTAAAAAATCGAAGGAAGTTTTATTATGACATAAATTAGGTGAATCTATCTATTGACAAAAAAATACAATAGTAATAAAACGAATTCTTTTTTTAATATTTGATCAAAATTTCAAAAAAGAAAACTTTTTCTTAATTAGTTAGATTTTAATGGATTTATAACGAAAAATTCTAATAAAAAGAAAAAGTAGAGTAAGTGTAAAATGAAGAATAGTGTGCCTTAGAATAATTGCGATAACTTTTTTAGTTTTCACTTAACAAAAACGTTTTGGTCACAAGGCACCTAGCTATGATGACACTCTATGCATAGGTGCAAAATCAACTGAAAATCCTGTACGTAGAGCTATCTGCAGGGTATTCTTTGATCATCATTTTTCGTGTTTACATTCACCCCAACGGGGGTGAATGTATAATCATACTTGCATCACTGGGGTGAATGTATAATCCCTGCTATTTTATATGTGTTCTGTAAAACACAATTTTTGAGAGATTGATGCTTCATTTGTGTGTGTTTCTTTTCATCAATCGATAGCTCAAACTCTTCCCTATCACTCTAAACTAATCTTAACTCTATAAGTCAAAATCAAACTTTTTTTTAGAAAACTCGCAAACAGAGCTCCAAAAACAAATTTCGTAAAATATCGCAAATATTCACTCCATATGGGGTGATTGTATAATCACGCTAGTGTCACTGGGGTAAATGTATAATCGCAGCAAATTTTGCTGGACACACTAAAACTCAACTTTCATCAGACTCATTAGGAATTATGAGGTGTTCTCAGCAGAAAAATAGTTCAGAACGATGAGCTTATTAATTTGGAACCATTTCAAAAATTAATTTCATGGTTTTTATGTATATTTTCTTTGTTATACGGGAGTGAAACATCAAACTACACCATAAAATAGCTATTTTTCAAGGGAATTTCGCCAAGCCTGAGATTTACTTAATATTTTCTTCTCTTTAAAAGAAATTAAGAGTCGTATTATCTGCTCTGCAACATTTTATAGTCAGTTTACCCTGTAAAAATAGTTGAACAGAGACGCCTAGGGTTAATTTTTCAGTAGATCATTGGGTTATTATGTAATAAGTAAGGGTATGATTATTTNGAAAGCTATAGAAAATAATCATACCCTTACTTATTACATAATAACCCAATGATCTACTGAAAAATTAACCCTAGGCGTCTCTGTTCAACTATTTTTACAGGGTAAACTGACTATAAAATGTTGCAGAGCAGATAATACGACTCTTAATTTCTTTTAAAGAGAAGAAAATATTAAGTAAATCTCAGGCTTGGCGAAATTCCCTTGAAAAATAGCTATTTTATGGTGTAGTTTGATGTTTCACTCCCGTATAACAAAGAAAATATACATAAAAACCATGAAATTAATTTTTGAAATGGTTCCAAATTAATAAGCTCATCGTTCTGAACTATTTTTCTGCTGAGAACACCTCATAATTCCTAATGAGTCTGATGAAAGTTGAGTTTTAGTGTGTCCAGCAAAATTTGCTGCGATTATACATTTACCCCAGTGACACTAGCGTGATTATACAATCACCCCATATGGAGTGAATATTTGCGATATTTTACGAAATTTGTTTTTGGAGCTCTGTTTGCGAGTTTTCTAAAAAAAAGTTTGATTTTGACTTATAGAGTTAAGATTAGTTTAGAGTGATAGGGAAGAGTTTGAGCTATCGATTGATGAAAAGAAACACACACAAATGAAGCATCAATCTCTCAAAAATTGTGTTTTACAGAACACATATAAAATAGCAGGGATTATACATTCACCCCAGTGATGCAAGTATGATTATACATTCACCCCCGTTGGGGTGAATGTAAACACGAAAAATGATGATCAAAGAATACCCTGCAGATAGCTCTACGTACAGGATTTTCAGTTGATTTTGCACTTATGCATAGAGTGTCATCATAGCTAGGTGCCTTGTGACCAAAACGTTTTTGTTAAGTGAAAACTAAAAAAGTTATCGCAATTATTCTAAGGCACACTATTCTTCATTTTACACTTACCCCACTTACTCTAGGAAAGGAAAATGATTCATAGCATTCTTTGATTGTGTTTTGTAAATAAAAAGAATCAATAAATAACAAATGTTGAGTGACTGAGAAAAAGAATTCCTTGCTAATATCTTTCTTTATTTTTGATCATAATGATTTGAAATTCTTCTCAAAAGATTTCTCATGAAAAACTCTCCAAAATCTTATGTTTTAGTTAAGCTATTCGTTTTCTTTCAGTTCGAGCTAAATGAAGTGATTTAAATTATAATAGTTGATATAACGAGGAGATTTACGCGAGAAATCCTTTGAGAAGAATTTCAAATTATTACGATCAAAACTAAAGGAAGATATTCATGAAGAATTTCTTTTCTCAGTCACCTAATTTTATTAAATATGAGCAAGTGAACTTTTTCTTTGCTATTTATCAAAGAAAATATGACTTTCGAGAAAAATATTTTTAAATCAAAAATGATATTTTTAAAAAAGTATATTTTTCATCTTACAAATATAATTAATGATGATTTCATGATTGAAAATGGTTATTAATATTAAACGGGTCAATTACTATTTCGAAAAAATGCAATCCATTATAAGTTTAAAAAAAAATAGCATTCGAATTTTGAATACGGGCATTTATCTCATTGGAAAGATATTCTTCAAAATAAATTCTTTATTAGTCACAACAAAAAATGAATAGGAAAACATAAAAGAAACAAACGATAATAATTCATTTAATGAAATTTCTATCATTTATTAATCTTTTCTAATATTAATAGAGCTCCAACTTTTAAATCATTGATTATTTTCATGATTTATATCTATAACTAGTTATGGATTTTATATTCTCTTCAAACTTTATTATTGAAGCATTGTTTTTTTTTCTTTTTAAATATAAAATATTTCTGAGAAAAATCAATTTATCTTTATATAAATTTAATTTGAAAGTTTTCGATAGATTATAAAAACTATGAAACGCTTGCATCTATAAGATTCACATAAAATTTCTCACATCACATATTTTCTTATTTTCTGTGAATTAGTCTCCATGAGAAATGACATGCTATCGAAGGAATGTTAATCATCGATGAGAAACTATTTTTCTCTTGTCCAGAAATTCTAATTGATGAAAAAAATCGTGTTATATAAGTTTTTTATCAGTCAAAGAAATCATCTATTTATGCTGAAAATGATAAGATTTTGAAAATATTTTGCAGAGAAAAATATGACTTATTTTTTAACTTAACAAATCATATTGATGAGATTTGACAAATAAATAAATTTATCAGCTTTTAAATATTATTCAAGTTTGATTAAAAGGCGAATCTTTTGCGATGTTCATAAATATTCGACTAAATTATTATAATTACAAAGAATTTAATTAGCAGTGAAACATTGAGTTTATTAAATAGGATAAGGTGTTTTTATCATTTTGACAGCACAGTTTTCTATTAAGATTGCACTATGTTTCTTTTTATCTAAATTTGATGATACTAAACAAAGAACAATCTTCAACAACTTGTTATTCATCAGTCTTCGATGTGAATCTTTATGAGAACTCTACTACAAGAGGGAGAAGCATAACAGCACAGTCTCTTTCAACGACCTGTAACTTGATGTTAGTTTCTGTAATGGAGTTAACCTTGTATTTTTTTAGTATTCTGTGATGAAAACATGAAAGTAATACTAACGACTTAATTAGTATAATCTTTCAATAAGTGAAATGATTAATTTATCAATGTTTATAACGTAGAAGATGATCCACAAAAATCTTGCTTTTAAACTTACTCTTGGAATTTTCCGCAAAAATATATTTGAGTTTCATAAAATAGGAAAATTGTTGTTTACATAAATATGAAACAAAAGACAACATTGTTTATCATGTTCAAAAAAATTGATATACTGTCAAAACTATCTTGATGTACTAAATGTATTAATGAAATCAGTTTGATAAATTACAGTTGAATATATTTGACTTGATGTAGGCAAAAAAGTTGTCTAATTAAAATTAGGCAATATGATCTTGGAGTACGAAGAATTGAACCATGAATTTAATAAATATTTTGAAAAATTGTCATTCTAGAATTAAATATCAAAATTGAGATTGAATCATAGAAATCTTCAAGTGTTCAATAATTGAAGTTTCAATAAGTACTATTTTTAATTTTGATACAACCAGTTTTTATTCGAAGAACAATGTGAATAGGAAATAGTCTATATTTTTATGTTTAAAAGCAAATTCAATAATAAAATTTTATATTCATTGCTGCGACTATTTGTAACACAAACATAGTTAGAATACAAATTTTAACAGAAATAGTTTCAATCTTTCATCATTTGTTTTCCATATTAGTTGAAAGTTAAAATGATAATGAAAATATTATCACTTAAAATACCTAATTGAAATACAATCTGATAAAACTAAACTAAAAATTTGTTTTTGCTTTCAACTAAATTCAATCTTATTGTTGTAACATACAGAGTAATGAAGACATCAGAAAGTAATTGAGAAGATTACAAAGTTTCTTTTTTTATTCAATATAAAATTATATGAGTTTCGTGGGTCTAGATGTTGGATACTCTATTTTGATGTCTTTCTCTTTTCATCTTAAAATACACACAGACAAGAAAAAATTTATTTTCTATTTTCAAGATCGATTCTTCTTCAGAATTTTTTTTCTATAGGTTTTTTACAATGTATGAAAAGAATTTACAACATATCTTGGAATCGAATCATCCAATTATTTCAAAAACCAAATATATTCAATTAATTCTACAGTAATAAAATAGTTATTTTCATTTAATTGAAAACAAACAGTGAACTAATATTTAATAAATCAGTAGTTTAAATTACTTCGAAAAAATTTCATTGTTTAAACTAATTTGAAAATGATTACTCGCGTTTAAACACTTTGAATAGGATTAAGAAGTAATTGAAGTAAAAATGAGTTGAATTATTTTATTTCAATGAAAATATTAGTAGTGAATTTTTTAATCTAAAAATATTTATTTGTAATTAATAACGGACGAAAACATAAAATAACATGTTTTCTTCTATAATGATCATTTCAACAAAAAAAATATATATATATATATATATTGTTATTTTCATGAATTTAGGATGTGACTGGGTATGTTCTATCCTATGTTAAGAAAAGAAATACAAGTCCGAATTTGGCGATGATGATCTATCGCTTTAGAAATAAATATTTATCTTTATCATTTAAAATCTTCTTCATTATGTGTTTTTTTTCAATGATTGATAGTCTATTTTTAATTATATTACTCATACTGTTTCTTTTTTCCAAAAAATTCTTTTGTTCTAATGTGAATAAATGATTTTCTAGTTGAATCGACCACAACTACGAATTCTTTTCGGTTTTCAACAATTGTCTATTCTCCTTTGTTTCATTTCAACATAATCAATTCTTTAATAGATCATAAGAGATAGATCTTCTTAAAATCCTTTATATAAAAATTTAATCGAAATAATTATTTTGATTGACTTTTCTTTTAATAATTATGATATAAAAAAATTATTATTGCATGTTTTCGTGGAAATATTTTGTCTTAATCGGGCTTTCCAGAAAAACAATATTCTATGGATAACATATTTTTGTTAAATCAAGTAATAAAAATTCAATTGAATTTAAAATATATAATGTATGACTCAATACTTCAGAAAGAAAAGAAATAAATTGCATTGAAGATGTTTTTTTCGTCTCAAATGCAACCAGAACCAGCTGTATTTTAAACAACACGAAAACATTAACAACAATCATCCTCATCATCACTACGATAAACGATTTCTAAAATATATTGATTTGAATGTTTGTACCGAACATACACAAATTATTACGAATCAATAATGTCAATCTTATTTATTTGCTTTTTTCTAAATATTTTTTGTGTTGAAAAATATTATTCAGTGGCGACCATATTTATAATCAAAGAAGTTATTCGAAATAAATTTTCTATCAAATAATGTTGGTTTATGGTCGTAATTGAATAAAAATATTTTTTTCGAATAACTTTTTTTCTTGCTTATGAGATAAAAACAATCAATTAAAACTTTGTTTTGAAAATCATCGAAGCAAAAAAATTACAGAATATACTCAAGATTAATCAGTCTTTATTTCTGTGTATCTTGTCTTGCTTGGTTAAGCTGTTTATTTATGAAAAGGCTTTTTCGTTCTTTGTATATCGTTGTGTGACTGGATATTGATTACTATCAATTGACTAGGATATCCATATTAGAGAAGTATTTCTAAGATTAAAATAAGTGAAATAATATAGAAAGATAAGTGATATCTGTTTCTTTTTCTCAATTGTTAGGATTATTAAACTTTAAAACTAAATCTATATTGTCATTCATTTATTTAATGAATCAACTAGTTTTATTTGTAATTAAATGAAATAAATGAGAAAACATCGGATTTGCATCCGATTGTTACGTGTACTGCAACAACTGAGTCGATTTATATGTTTTGAATAATTCTGAGAAAAAAAACGTTTTTTGAAAAAATCCCTGTACCTCGCCCCCTCAGGAATGGCCTGGTCAATAATGACAATTTTTCCGATAACTCAGCCATTTCTTGACGGATTCTTTTCATCCTCAAATCCGATTGAGATATTGATGAGATCATTCTGTGTACAAAATTCCAAGACAATTGGATGAGGTTTTCAACAGTTATCGTGTTAACGGCCGGCCGGACACACAGATCGAATCCAGTGTACTCACTTTTTGAGTACACAAAAAGAATCACTAATATTTAAATTGAAGGTGATATCACAAAATGAAAAACACTAACAATCGTTTGAATAGAATTTATTGAAAATATAAAATTATCAATTTAAAAAATTTTCAAAAAATAGCTCTACAATAAAAAGAAAATTGATTTTAACCTTGAGCAGAAGAGGGGGACAGAGAGAGAATCATTATTATGACGATTTCTGACAGAAGAAGTGCTTGCCTTGATGGAACTACGATTTATTTCATTTCTTCATATCATAAATCGTCCCGATTACACACAAAGCACAGATTTAAATACTCAACCATCCGAGAGAATGAAAGCTGATGAAAGTTAAGGACAACGCTAAGGACATCAAAATAAATACAAAACATAGAGGAAGGACAAAATAATAGTTACGCTTAAGTGTGAGCGTTACACTCTCGGGTCCAATTTGAACGCTCAGGAGAACGTCCGTAATACAAAGAGAAATAAACAGACTAAGGAAAAGTAAATAGCCTGTAAGAAGACATGGAATAGTGTCAAAAGATAGAAACATTACTGAATAAAAAGGAGAAGAGAGAAAAAAAAATACAACAAACACATATGCTCAAGAACAGATGTGAGATGCGAGCACCGGCTTGAAATTGACTGAGACAAATCACCAGACAGTAATAGAGGAACACTTCGAATGTATTCTACTCTTGTGTAAATGGGCCATCTGGTAGGCAATTCGATATCTCAACCACCACGAAATGGAAATTGACTCAGGTATTTATATACGGAAGCTGATTTGTCGACACGATCATGCCGGAAAATCGTAGTTGTCCAGTCCATTGGGGAGGTGATATACCACAGCAGGATCGCATCAGCACCCACAAGTTTGGACGTTGATGACACATTTGAATGAAAGATCATGACTAAGATTGAGTTGTTGTTGGCAAAATATTAACGACTGTTAAGACAATGATCGAAAGGTTGGATCATAGAATGAGTAGTGGCAGAGCCAGAGGGGGAGCTGAACTCCCTCTAGAAAATTTTGTCGCTATTTAGGCTGTGAAACTTTCTTTACTAAATAATTTCAATGCAAATACTAGAAGTTAGCATAGCCGTTTGCCTATTTTTAATCGACTAAGAAGAACTTAGTACCTTTTTTTCTCTTAATTTTTTATGAGCAAGTCTTTCAAGTAATTCTATCGATGCCAATTATAAATCACTTCGATCAAAGGTGCTGTCACATTTCCTGTGTCGTCCATCGTATGTGAAAGGTCGTTTCCAGGATGAAATTGATTAAAAATTATGCTCGAAATTCGATGGGTGATGAAAGACTTAGTGATCTTAGTGCATTGGCTGTTGAAAGAGAATTTGACATAGATTTTGAAAAGGTTATTGATGTATTTGCCATACAACATAAAAATAGTAGAATTTTGTTAATGTGATTAAGTGATATGAAATATATATAAATATAGAATTCCATCCATATGTTGATATAAATATATATGTTTATAAATATATGAGCAAGAACTGATTGAATGAGACATTAGGACTCAGAAAACTGACTCAAACATGACAGTTTTCAAAAAAAAACTTTTACTTTCGTAAGTAGACTTTGAATAATTAAGATGGAGCTGAGCTCCCTCTAGACTGAAATCCTGGTTCCGTCACTAAGAATGAGTCGAGACGATACAACGGTTTACGTATAGATATTATGAGGAAAATGCCTTGGGACTACGCACAGTCGACTGGGGCTCAAACTGCCCTTTAATACGTTCGCTGATCTATAATAACACTGCTGCCCTCTTCAACAGTATTACCGGCCCTACATCATCTCCACAAATTCAACATCTCGAACATAAGCGTTAACGGCGTTTTGTTTTATGTTGCTGAAGGTAAAAGGTGATGTACGAATGTTGTTGTGGACCAAGATGATAGTGCTTGCTTGGATCAAAAGAGTGACAAGATCAATAACCAGGGTCGCCAGTTGTGACGATTTCTGATAGAAGAAGTGCTTTCATTGATGGAACTATGCTTTATTTCATTTCTTCATATCATAAATCGTCCTGATTACACGAAAAGCACACAATTAAATACTCTACCTTCCGAGAGATTGAAAGGTGGTGGCCGTTAAGGACAAACGCGAAGGACATGAAAATAAATACAAAACATAGAGAAAAGACAAAATAATAGTCACGCTTAACTGTGAGCGTTATAATGATTTAATAATATTACTGATCAATCAAAAGTACGTCTCAAGGTAAAAAAGAAAGAAAACGTTTTCAAAAAATATACATGAAAATTCGCTTTTTCTTAAAACTTCTATCTTTAAAAAGTTGATATAAACAGAATAATTATTTGAATATTCGTTTGACTAGATGAAAATAAATTGCAAGGCTTGAGTATTTTCTTCTCTATTTAATTTTTTGTACAGAAAATAAAAATACGAGTCATATGATAAACATTTCATGTTCTTATAGCACTAATCGATTTGACAAGCTGCAGTTTATCTGTAATAATTATCAATTCCGCATTTAGAATGTATAACACAGGCTAATGTATTATTATTACACATTAATTTTATTTCATGCATTTATTTTGTTTTTTTGCACTGACATGTTTTTTGCTCTGTCAAGTCGAATCTACTTTATAGAGATAGGCCTTGTATAAACAAAAAAAAAGCTACCTTATATACGATATAGTTAAGAAATCAAATCAAAATTCGTTACTAATCAACATTAGCTGAAGAGGAAGCCAGGAATGGCGTAGTGGTTCTATGCATCTGATTATTCATCAGACATGAAAATTTTCGATCCCTTCTCCCGGCACGGTGTCTTCGGTGTTAAAATACATGGTATCGGAAGAATAAACAAAGGGAGAACAGTACTGCACGCCAATTTCGTCATCGCTGCCTCGATTTCGACTTTAGTTCTGTTCGTTTACATTGTCGTTTTCACTTATTTGTCATTCTTTCTCTGTTTTTTATCGTAGTCTTGTCTGTTGGCTCTTGTTTTCGTAAGCGTCCACAAAAATTAAACAAAAATTGCGAAAATATGCATGGATGTCACGAATAAATATGACGTATAAAACAAAAAAAAATGAAGAGGAAAAAAAGCAAGATAAGACACACCCACAAGTAATACAGAATGAAAATAAACCCTTATTTTATATAAATAAGTAAATCCCTTGTTGTTAACTAGCTATTATATTTTTATTTTGATAAAATAGAAATAAAAGAAGGAAAATAATGTTCGATTTTGATACGATAAAAGACACTATTAAACGAGGCTTTAAACAATATATGTTTCCAGTTGGTTTAATTTTATTTCAATGTGTTTTTATTGTATTATATGCTGTTCATGCTAAATATGGATATGAAGTCGATGATAATTCAACTGAAATCATATCACGCAATACTCCGCCTCCTAAAGGTGCAGTAGAATATTATTATTCATTTTTTCAAGATGTTCATGTTATGATGTTTATTGGATTCGGATTTTTAATGACTTTTCTTCGTCGTTATTCATTTTCATCAGTTTCATTCAATTTTTTGGTCGCTACTTTTGTTCTTGAATGGGCAATCTTAGTTCGCGGTTATGTTGTTGATTGGGATTCTGAAACAAAATCATTTTCAGTCACTGTTAAAAACCTACTTCACGCTGATTTTGTTTCTGCAGCAATATTAATATCATTTGGTGCTGTTCTTGGAAAAACGAATCCAGCTCAATTAGTTATACTTGCTTTAGCGGAAGTTGTTATGCAAATATGGAATGAACATATTTGTGTAACTTATTTGTGTGCATATGACGGTGGAGAGTAAGTAGATTTTTATATTCTTGTTTTCTTTTATAGAGAACAATAATAGATAATAGATAAAAGATTTATTTCTATTTTTACAGATCAATATATGTTCATGTATTTGGTGCTTATTTTGGTTTAGCTGCATCGTATAGTCTTCAACATAAACGAGAGGTGGAATCTCCAAAAGAAGGTTCAAGCTACGCTTCAGATATCTTTTCAATGATTGGCACATTATTTTTATTTTGTTTTTGGCCATCATTTAATGCTGGTACAGCATTTGGAGATGGAAGAGTACGTGCTATTACTAATACATATATTAGTATATGTGCATCAGTTATATTAACATTCACTGTGTCAGCACTTGTTGGAAAAGGTAAAGAAGAAATAACTCATATACAAAATGCAACATTAGCAGGTGGCGTTGCTGTTGGAGTTGTATCTGATAAAAATATTGGCTTATTTGGAGCTATGATTATTGGAAGTCTTGCTGGTATTATTTCAACTTTGGGTTATAAATATTTACTTGAACTATTAAAAAAGATTCATATTCATGATACATGTGGTGTTCATAATTTACATGGAATGCCAGGAGTTTTATCTGGTTTAGCTGGAATCGTTGTTGCTAGTATGCCTTGGAGATCATTGTATACAGAAAATTTAGGGGCAACGTGCTTATCGGGAGGTGAACATAGATCAGCTGGAACTCAAGTGGGGTATCAATGTGCTGCACTTTTACTAACACTAGGCATTGCCATTGTTGGAGGACTTTTAACTGGAACTTTTCTTCGTTTATCCATATTTTCTACACCAGATAATGATTCTTATTTTGATGATAGTCTTAATTGGCATGTTCCAAAAGATTTTGTTGCTGAAAATTCAGCATTAGGTTCTCTAATTAAAAGTATTTTACCAAACCAAATTCAACTTGAAGAAATGCCTAATCAAATAGCTCTAAATCCAAATACACTTGAAGTTATACAAGAAACAACATGTAGACAGTGAATCGGAACTGTATCTGAAAACTCTACCAGATCAAAAATTGATAAAAATATTGCTGTATCACCTCTATTATATAGTCAACGGCTATAAAAAAAAACTATTTGAAAACTTCTTTTTTCTATCTGTTATTTATCAATTAATTCAAATATTATTAACATTTTCGTTCTACGTACTTTATTGTTAAATACCGTTTAAATAATATTAATAATATTTTCGTTGTCTCCCATAATCAGTAGTAATAAACTATAAAAATACATCAAAATTACTGCCTTAATATGTTTTCATTTTTATATTCGAAAGACGAAGGCATTATCATTCATCATCATTTTATTCAATTCAATTCTATATTTTATCCTTCAAGTAGACTTCCATCCCTTCATAGCTTAATCAATGACGTCAATACATTGACGCATAAATTATAATGTTTTCATATGATAGAAACTATTCCGAAATTATATTATTTTAATAGTTCTCATCGAATCTTATTTCAATAAAATAGATCTAACAAAACAAAAAAGGAAGATATTTGCAATAAATTTTAATTATTTTGAAAATAATCAACAATATTTACATGTTACAGAAGATTATTATCAACAAAAGAATATCCAATAAACAAAATTTGATAGATCGTCGTAACTGAAAAATCTTAACAGATTGATGTTGACATCATTGCAAAAATTTTAAATCTTAAATTAAAATTAATATTCCAATATTCAAAAATCACTTTCATGTTTAGTTCGAAATTGAATACATTTGAATGTATTAAATGAGATAGACTCTTCGATTTGCCTAGAGAAAATCAATTATGTTTCTATCGAAGTTTTTCTTGCTTAAATTTTATTATTTCCCTTTTACATTTTAGTAAACATCGATAAGCTTATTTATTTCATTTATAATTCCATGTTTGAACTCATTTTATTGCTATTTCAGTTGTTCTAGTTTCTTATTTATTTGTATTAATTTAGAATCTTCATAAATAATAATGTTAACTCAATAGAAAAATCACCATAAACTAATGAACAGATAGGCAAATATGATTAAACAGTCAAAGTTGATCTTAACTCATTGAGAAAAACGATGAAGAAAAAGACAAACATTTATTTTCTCGATCTAATGATGTAATTTATGAAAAACTAATGATAAATACGAATGACAAAAATGATCAGGTGATTTTTAATCTTGATGACAAATACTTGAATAGAAAAAGATTCATTGAAAGATATTCTTAACACTATGAAGATTGACTTGAATAATCATTCGTCTTTTCATCATATGTCAATCGAATATTCTCATAGATAAAATGAGAAAAAATGCAATCAAATACGTTTCGAAATATTTATTTTTAAATGCTAATAAAATCATATAATTATAATGCATTAAATTATTTTATATTTGTATTTAAAATGAATGATATGGGATGAAACAAGTAGCTAGCATTCATCAGGACTTGATTCATTTGATATTTGGATTTACCAGATAGAAATATATATAAAAGTACAGTTAGATATCAATATGATTCAAATCAATTACTACGTACGTTAGACAAAACGAAAGTAATGACTTGATAGCACAACAGCAATTCGTTTTCTAAAAACAAGGTTTTTTCATATATGTATGCAGAGATGGCCAAGTCAAGTCATTTTTGACTTGAAACCAGTCAAGTCAAGTCATTTTTGACTTGACTCTGACTTGACTAGGAAATTTTAAAAAATAACTTGACTCGACTCTGACTTGACTTGGAAATTTTAAAAAATAACTTGACTTGACTTGAAATTATTTTAAGTAAGTCATGACTTGACTTGACTTGACTTGAAATTTTCAAAAATGACTTGACTTGACTTGCGACTTGGTCTTAAAAAACAAGTCGAGTCAAGTCAAAAAACGTATAGACATATAGGTGCTTATGCACTGAAGTTTTGGTTTCCAATTTGTAATAAAGCAATAAAATACAATCAAAAAATGCAAAAATATTGTCGCGGAGTGAATTTACTTTGGAATAAAATGAAGGATTTCGGATCTGTTGAAATCATTTTTTATTTTTATTGGTCATCTCACTTCCCAATAATTTTTAATGAAAATAAAATATGTTGATTTCTTTGTTTTACAATAACTGAGACGAGAATTAATTTAGTAGCATAAAGTTAAATTTTAATATGGAATCAGGAAACAACTCTTTCAAGAATTTGTACTCATCTACAAACGAAGTTCAAATAATAGTAGCACCTTCAACTTCAAATACTGAAGAAGTTGCTTCCACGTCTTCGTCGTCCACTACGCCTAGAACTGCTCGTGATAAATTTTTTAAAGATGTCCAATATGATAAAGAAAAGAAGAGATGGTCAGCTGAATGTTTATTATGTGAAACACC
>CAJNYU010001528.1:0-28873 GCA_905331475.1 Rotaria socialis | reverse complement strand
TATGGTTGTGTTGAATTTCATTTTCGTTGTGTTGGATGCAGAATTTTGCGCTGAATCGAATGGCGTAATTTTTAAAGGTGGTTGCCGATCAAAATCTGGCACTTTACCTGGAAATACTGCTTTTTCTGAAAATCTTGTAGAAGTAATTCCAGCCCGGATTCGCTGCTTTAGCTGTGTTGAATCTGAAAATGGTTGTGTTGAATTCAGAATGAAATTCTGCATCGAATAATGTTAAATTTGTATGGGGTCATCGACCAAAATTCTTCGACTTGGATGGGGCTGGAATATAGATTTAGAGGTATGACTTGGGTGAGACCAGAAATTTTTCGATCGATAACCCCATACAAGTTTAGCATCATTCGATGCAGAATTTCATTCTGAATTCAACATAACCATTTTCAGATTCAACACAGCTAAAGCAGCGAATCCGGGCTGAAATTACTTTTACAAGATTTTCAGAAAAAGCAGTATTTCCAGGTAAAGTGCCAGATTTTGATCGGTAACCCCCTTATAAAATTACACCATTCGATTCAGCACAAAATTCTGCATCCAACACAACCATATAGGCGAATCCGGGCTGGAAAAACTCGAATATTGTGCTAACTTCCCTAACGTCATGAAAATAGATAAAGCTATACTAATACATTGAGACGACAAAATGAATGATATTATGTGAATTCCCAGAATATTACTGATGTGAACAGTAAAATGAAAATCGACGATTTTGTTTTGTAAAATCAAGATTAATCGTCAAAAGTGTGCCGATTTCGAGGGCATGAGATCGAGTGCATTGATAAAAAAGAAACTAATCGATATTAGCGTTCATTTTGTTAAATTTCGACGTGAATGATTCGGTTCTACATACTATTATAAGTATGAATAGGGAAATTAATTTTAATGAATATTTTTCATTCGTACAAAATGAACATGAATTAATCAAATGTACTCAACATACGGAAAAATTCAACTCTATGAATAACCTTGTTCTACCTGATTCAATATTGAATATGTATTAATGTACAACTTTATATCCTTTTTATGATTTATTTTGTTTTCAATTTTGAACTTATGAACTACTAAGTGTAACAATTTTTGATAGAAAACGAACAATAATATATATATAATAATAATGCTTTATTTAATAAATGAAGTGTATGGGAGATCCTCACGCTTGTTTGCCATGGACAACCTCGTCCCTGTGACAGAAAAAAATAAAACCATATATATTTTACTCGTACAATAGCATGACACAGATGGATTTGAGTTGAACCACAACAGGCAAAAACTACAGTAAAAAAAGTGATTTATGTTGATTTGCACGGTAACGTGAAAGTGAGATTTTAGAGCACAAAAAAAAAGAACCAAATAACAAATACCTAAAGATGATTCTTGATCAAACCCGTACAAGAGTAAAAAGAGAGAAGATGGAGATAGATTTTAGTAATAAAATGATGACAATGTTGGGGTTAGAAGCAGAACACATAATCGAAAAAAGAACTTTTTTGAACATTGAACAAATTTAAAATCTTTTTACTTGTTCGTCCTTTATGAACGATTGATCTTTTTTCTTTCAATAGTATAGGATTATTATAGTACTCATAAATGTATAGCAAGTACATTTTGTGTTGAATATATTCACATAGCACTGCTGGATTTTTTCTGAGAATAGTCAGAAGAATTTTATTCCAGTGTACTTGTGTAAGCTTATTCATAGATTTATATCTAGGAAGATTCGAAATTTCATCATTCGTTGCATCATACCAATGATGAATTGTTCTAAACATTTTCCTATTTATGGCCTCCAAATGATTTTGTTTTGTTCTTGATATAATTGGATAAATGTTTAAGATCGATTGATAATAAGGTCTTATATATGCATTAAACAATCGATATGCCGTATCTTCAGTTAATGGTTTACCTGATGAAAGATATTTGAGTACTGAGGAATTTTTTCGAATTTTTGTTTCCACATAGCTAAGGTGAGAAGCGAAAGAAAGTTTACAATCGAGAATAGTACCAAGATATTTAATTTTTTTGGATGAAGTGATTCTATGTCCATCACAATCAATATAAGGCGTTATGATAGGGGCAATTTGCCGATGGAATAGCATCCAAAACGTTTTTTGGAAATTTATTGGTTGTTTCCACATTGAAGAGTAAGACATTAGTGAGATGACCACATGCTTAATTTGCTTAATCAGATTAGGTATAAGTGATTTTGAGGACCAATTGGCAGAATAGCATATCAATATAGCAAGATCATCAGCGAATAAGTGTTTCCAATGTAACATGGATATACTGTTCAAAATGTCATAATGAAATACTATAAAGATGACTGGTCCTATGTATGATCCTTGAGGTACTCCTTTATGCAGGCAAAATGTACTGGACGTTGTGCCATTCATGTCTATATATGCTGATCTTTCACATAGATAGTTTCGCAACCACGCTATTAGATATATAGGACAATTTAATCGATGTAGCTTCAAGACTAAACCACTGAACCACAGCTGGTTAAAAGCTGATTTAAAGTCGACAAAAATACCAGCTGTGACTGTATTTACCGATAAGCTTTGCCCAATTTGATCTACTATTGACACCAAACTGACCGCCATGTTGTGTCCTGGGCGAAAGCCAGATTGTTCATCTGGAAGAATACCATTGTCATTTACCCATTGATAGAAATATCTACGAAAAACTTTTTCATATAACTTTGAGAAACAAGGTAAAAGTGAAGTGGGGCGTGTATCGTTTATGTTGATGATATTTGTTTTAGTTTTTGATAGAAGGATCATTTTAGCAGCTTTCCAATGAGATGGCAGCAATAAAATGAGTCCAATTATTAAAGTGAAACATTGTGCTGTTTTCTGCAAAAGAAGTTTTATCTCATTGATTTTCTCAATTCAATCCTCTATTTTAGGAGGCAGATAATGTACCAAAGTGACGTACCACGTTCTAAAGAAGAGAAATTTACCCCAAACGCACTGTATTTGAACTTTCAAAAGCCTCATTTGAAAAATAAGAAATGCGAGCCTAGGCGTGATTTTTTCAGCATTAAACATCAATTAGTAAATTTACGATAGCAACAGGAATGTCATGAATTCAAAATCTTTCATACTATGAATAAATTTGCCTCAGTGATGGACAAAATACTCCGACAAATCCCGGAAGCATAAAAGCGAATAATATTTATGTTTCATTTTTTTTCTTGAAGGTAAGATAAAAAAATAACTTGCTTAAAAGTTGGGGTGTGGGTGCGGGTGCGGGTGTTGTACATCTAACCATCCACACCCACATATCCCAAGTACTTTGAACTATCCGCTGTTGTACTGGAGTAATTCGTTTGTGATTCCGTCTTGTGTTGATGTTATTTTCGTGCCATCAGATAGTTTATAGAAAGGCAGCGAACGCGATTTGTAAATGCGAGATAAGTGTGTCAAAAAAGCTTTATCTGATTTTTTTTATACAACGTTTGAATGTTAGAAAAAATTTTGCCATTGAGCATTTTTATGTTTTGCTATATCAACTCTTGATTCTCTCGCCACCATGCATAAAAGCATCATAGTTTCCTCATTAAAAACTCATTTATGTTTTAAATGATAATATCTATTTTTCACTTTTCGTATTTCTTTTAATTTCTCGATAAGTCGGTGTAATGATAGTTTATATTTATATCTCTCCTTCCAATGAACCACTCAACTTTTGACAGCCGCGATGAAGCGAATAATAATAATTCTATTTCTGTTCTTATTATGATATATATTTAACTAATTAAAATGATATTATTTATCTTTGATTTGTTGCTAATCATTAAAACAAAAGACATGACATTCTTCTCATATTCTATTCTTCTCTCATCAAGACAGTGCTAGATATGGCACAGCGACATCTAATAGATAGATCGTTAATGATCGTTAATGATTGGAATAATGCTTACTGTTTCGTCGACGCTTGTGAACAAAGGTGAACAAAGCAGCGCTAAAATATAAATACCAACTGTAATGAAGAACACGCGCATATCTTTAATACGAAACATTTTATTCTCTCTCTTACACTTCCTACTTTCTCTCATCATTTATTCTACACGAATTATTAGTATCAAATTATTTTTCTATGGGTACAATAAAAGTAAATATTTTCGATGGCCTAATTTCTATCTTATTTTTTAGATGAGTTTAGATCGAATTTTCAATTTCTCTCAAGTAAGTCTATACAATTGAAGAACGGTTTTCTCACAGAAAGGCACACGCTGCAGTCTTCTGTGTCAGTTTATGAATGTTGAATTTTCATTTTATTTTTCTAGTATGAACCAAGAGAAAGTTCGCGAGACGCCAACCAACAATTAAATCAATTACAAGGAAATGTAAATCAATTACAAGGACAAGTAAATCAATCACAACATCAGATTACTGAACTTCAACAATCAATGACTGCAATGCATGCCCTAATCTACCGACAGAACGATATTTTTGCTTTGTTGCAAAATGAAATACGTTTAATGCGACATGACTTTGCCAGAATGCAATTGCAATTCGGAATTTTACGAGGCGAACAGGAACATCATGACTTCGAAATCTTGGATATCATCGATATAGTTGCAACTTTGATGGACGAAGTGCTTCGGCAAATTCCCGAAGCATAAAAGCAAATGATGTTCATGCTTAAAAGTTGACTTGTTGTATTTATAATCATAATTATTTTATATCTGATCAATAATGATAATCAAAATTGCATCCTTATTCCTAATGAACATTGATGCATGAAAATCATCCTTGTGAATTTGAATGTCATTCTTGTGTCAAATGATTCCTCTTAGCTGTTTTTGTTGATGGTCTTACTTCAAAATTGATGCTATTGTAGATTTAATAACTCTCTTTTTTTGTTCTATTTGTTGCTGAGTATCTTATAAGAAGAAAAATAACTATTCATGATTACCATGATAACATTTTTCACACATAGTTTATGCTTATTTTGCTTGTAAATATGATCAAAATTTGTGACATATATATTTAAAAGTTTTTGTTATTAAAAAAGGACAACTTAGGTCGACCAAAATAAAGTGAATACATTAGTATCTCATAATCAACATGAAAATTGATTTCTTGAATAATGTTGACAATTTTATTTTAAGCAACTTACAATAACTCTAACTAGAATCTCGGCTAAGTTATTCTTCATCAATAAGTAATACCAATGTATTTTTATGATAGAAGCCTTTATGATTAGATAAATTTCTTTATATACGATAGAACACTGTTGTTTCATTATTCGAACAACATGATTTATTACTTTGTCCTGCTCCAAAAGGTAACTTATACGGTTTTCACATGTGATTTGTTTTATTCAGAGAACAGAGTGAAAAAATGTTGCCATATCTATGAATACTTCTGTTGTCCATCGATTATTGAAGAACATACAATAGTTTGGTTTTTATTTTTATAAAAGTATTTAACAATAAATGAAATTAGTTCATAGGGAATAAAATGTTCTGTATATGGATCGATAGTATCGATTTACAATAGATTTTTAAATAGAGAAAATGTTTATCTGAATCCGTATTGCATTAAGTAATATATTGAAACAATTGTCCATGGAATAGAAACAATAATTCCACCAGCTAATGTATAACTCGAGCTAAAATAAATAATTAAATTTATTTAATATGAAAACAAAAATCGTACTGTAAATTTGAATATGTAAATTGACAATTTTTAATAATTAGAAACCAATTAAAATACATTTCAGGTGTACAAATTGTTGTTAAACATAAATGCAATGTATACAAATATAAACAAAGATTTGTTAGAATATATTTTATCACTAAAACATTTATACTGGAATCAAATTCTTCAGTCTTTTTTCCAAAAGGTAAACTAAACATTTTGTTTGTTTTTGTTTTTATTTTCATAAAATAAAAATATATCTTACCAATTAATAAGTGATTTATTTGTTAATGAACTTAATTTTCTGTTATAATAAATAATTAAAATAATGAAAAATATCACAATAGCGGTTTCCCATGGAAGAATTTCAGCATACGATAGTGTAAATAGAAAATAATGAAACAAGATAAATATTATTGATGAATAATAATTTATTGAAAATTTTTTATCATCATTTTTATCTTTCAATAGTAAGTAAATATAAATTATCAATGATATTATTAGTAATATTACACTTTTTGATGATATGAAAATTAGGAAGAATTCAATTAATAAATAATTTATTAAGATATAAGTAAAAGAATTCTTTCCTGTCATTTATCTACAATTAATTTTTATAAACAACGAACAAAAACAAAAGAAGAAAATGTTTTCATATTTCAATCAATAGTAAATCAATTTTATTTTATTTTCAAAGCATAAATCAGTATACAACTAGAATTTTATTTGAAAAACAATTAACTAAGCAAAAAGTGACACAAACAAAAGAAAAACTCTTGAGAGATTCTGTTCTTTTTTTCGTTAACAATAGAAATTTATTCTACACAAATAAACTGTTCAATGATAATTGATTATATTTATTTATCTATCTATCTATCTATCTATTTAACTTTCAATATATATTTATACAGTAGTAAAAGAGTTTATACTGAAAATAATAATAAAAAAAGGATTTTTATTGTTCTTTAATTAATGGCTCAACAACTAATAAATCCATGCTTGATGTATTTTTATCTTTAAATGAAGAAGCAATAAATAAAGCAGCTTCTTTATGTAATAATTCTTTCATTGAATATCCATTTAAACCAATAATAACATGACCAACACGAAGACCACTTGATACATATGCACATCCATCAGGCTTAATTTAAGAAAAAATAAAATATTTAGAATCGTGTCGACAGAATCATAATCAAATACACGAAGAATTTACAAAAATCAGTTCATTATTTAAATAATTTAACTCAGTTTGTTACATTATGATCTTTGTTATTTTAACGTAGAGCTAAAAATTTTGTATAACCAAAAAAATTTTAAAATCATTCATAAGATTTGTTCTCGATAAATAAATAGTGAAAACATTTTTTAATTTCTATAAAAATGATCATATATAAATAGATTATGAATTACTGGAAAGCAGAAGATAACCATTAATGCATACATTTAAGTGGAATTATTTCGTGTTTTTCTTTTTTTAGTATTTATAATGAGTAAGAGAATTTGATAAAAGTGATATATTTGAAAAGGGGAAAATAATTTCTATTCGTGCTATTTTTCTAATAGAATATTAATCATAATTTATTATCGAAGAATTTCATAAGATTTATTAGTTAATTTAACACTATTAATATTAAAGATAAAAAAATCTTTTCAATGAATATGATAGATTTATCTATTAAGAATAGAATTAATATAATAATTCATCTTTAATTTAAAATGAAAACTTCGTACTAGAATATGTAAAAGTAAAATTGAATATAGACCTGCATGTAAACAATTCTTGGTAATGGAATTCTATCTTGAAAACCACCTTCAATAGCTACACCTAATGTTGGACGAACTTTATGAATTGTTATTGGATATGGTAATGAATAATCCTATTAAATCTTGCACTATTTTAAAATAAGCAAACAACTTTTATTTACTTTAAGAAAATCTTCAATTATATTTTGCTGTTCAATTGTTAAATTTGTTCGAGATTTATTTAATAAAATAAATTCTTCTTGTTTATTAACATTATGCAGACTTTTCGTTTTTCGTAATAAATTATTATTTTCATAAAAATTACCCATTGAAACATTTTTATTTTCAATTGAAAATTTTCTTTGAATTCTTGGTGAAAATTGATCAAATGATTGTTTTATTTGCTCTTCCAAAAACAATGATTTTGGACGAATTAAACGTTCATCATTTTCAATTGATAAGTTTTCAACAGATTTCGACTAACAAAAAAGAAAAATTTTAAAGAATTAAATTAAAACGAAAAAATTAAAACCATATTATAGATAGGTGAATGAAATGGCATTCGAGATGATGATAAAGAAGTTTGAATAAGACGTTCATGAGACAACTAAAATCATTAAAAAAAAACGAATTATTCATTGTTAGAAATATTATTGAATTTGCTTTTGTTTTAAATGAGTTAGTTGGTTTTGGTTTTCAGTGAAAAAGATTTTAAAAAGTTGTTTAGTTACACAATATAAAGCAATACGGGCAAAATAACACAAGAGAGCAATATGCACAAACACACACATATAATCGGATAATTCGTTATTTTACCTGTTTTAGATATATATATATATATATATATTTATTTAAATTTTATTACTAGAAGTGGAATATTATCTGTTTGCATTTATTTTTTAATCTATTTATAAAATATATATAACTAACCTTTAACGTAGTTAAATCATCTTTTATAATATAAATATCAAAACGGTCAAGATCATTTCGACGAACAAATCTTCTAATTGATTCAATTATTTCATTCTTGAAAAAGAACAAATAGTTATAAGAGATTTAATTAATAAAAGAATAAATCATTACTCGATACTGTTGATTTTGTTTAATTAGAATTTGTAATAAAGGTTTAATTAATTGATCAATATGAATTTTCTCTTGTAAATATTGACTAAGCAAATGTTTAACTTTAAGTTGATCCTCTGTATCAATAATTTGTTGAAAAAAATTAGTTTTTGAATTAATTAACGATGATGATGATGATGATGAAACATCAGATAGAGATTTGTTTTTACTAATTATTTTAGGAAATACCCGAGGACTTGTTCGAATTGATTTATTATTTATTCTTTTAATTTCATCTTTTGGTTTTGGTAATTTATTAATTTGTCTTAAATGAAATGACATTTTATCAATATTTCTTAACAATTGAACAGCATCGGAATGTGTTATATGAAGAAAATCAATTCCATTAACAGATAATATTTGATCACCAATAGAAAGACCAGCTTGGTCACTAAGAGAAGCTTTATCAACACCTGATATAAATATTCCAAGACCATACTCAGCACCACCACGAATAGTTAGGCCAAGACGTTTACCTTTTTCGACTGAAATTGTTACCTTAAATGAAAAGAAAACAGAAACTTCTTTTTGTTTCTTATTTAAAATTAAATAAGAAAGAAACAAACTGTTCTTTCACAATAAGGTAATTGAGCATCATTCGAAAGATAATTTCCCGGTGGTGGAGACGTTACACGTTGTTGAATTGGATCATACCAATCATATAATGTTGCATCAAGAGAATTTATACGAAGTGTTCGAATAATTATGTCAAGTTCATTCGAAGAATATAAAATCTTAATAAAAATTGTTTTTTTCAAAAGCTCATTTTGAAACTATTAATTAGATTTAATATTTTATTATTCAAATCATTAAATAAATAAAAAATTGATACTCGTAACTTTTAATCAAGAAAAAGAAAGAAGCTGTTTCTTTATTTTAAGTAAATATTTATTATACGAGAGAAGTTCCATAAATGATAAATCAATTTTCAATTGAAATCTAATGGAATTATATAGACTTTACTTCCTATATTATTACAGAAAATATGATGAATTTTTACAAGATCTCTTTTTTGCTAATTTTGAAAATATTTAGATTTTCATTTAAAACTTTACAAAAAGGCAAACATTATTTTAGTTAGTTCAAAGTTGAAATAAGAATAATGAATGAGCGTCTATTCATTTATATGAATGTGTCAAACAATTGCTTTTATCATGGATATTTTTGTGTACATGAATAATAGAAAAAAAAATTTTCATTCATATTATCTTTTTCATTTGAAAATTTCTCCATCCAAAGAAAGGTTTTCAAGAAAAAAGAAAATTAATGATTAAATTTCATTGATAAATAACGGAAATTTTTAAAAACAGAATGCACCAATGTTAATCAATCTAACAATATTCATAGATGTGCCTGTCGCAGTATCATCGAACTTTTTCTTTTATTAAATTAATAATAAATTCAACTAGTCAATTTAAACAACAAATATATATATATATATAAGTTGCTATTTATTAAAAAAAACAAAGAATCGGATTCCGTTTCAAAACCTTAGCAAAATATTCTTGAAAAACTTATCAATAAGTACATGAGTTGCAAATTGACTCTTATGAATGTAAAATAGTAACATGAAAATTTCTAATTCTGAATAGAGAAAAAGAAAATTAATAAAAAT
Organism: Rotaria socialis; assembly: GCA_905331475.1. Classification (NCBI taxonomy): domain Eukaryota; kingdom Metazoa; phylum Rotifera; class Eurotatoria; order Philodinida; family Philodinidae; genus Rotaria; species Rotaria socialis. The sequence goes on along the minus strand of CAJNYU010001528.1, from coordinate 18,730 downwards.
TGAAACAAACTTGTAGAGCTTTTGTATAATCAATGTTTTGTTGAAATGCGATTCCATTAACAGAAATAATTTGGTCTCCTGGTCTCATTCCTTGTAAATAAGCTTGTGAAGCCCAAACAACTGACGCAACTTGAATTGGCTGAAGATAATTTCCACCAGTTATTGTAAAATCCAATGTTCCATCATTCGATTTAATATGAATTCGTTTTGTTAAAAGACGACTCGGGCCAAAATAATATCTTTTATGAGAAGAAAATGAATCATCGTCTGCTTCTTCTTTCATTGACAATGATCGAGAAGAATACATTTTTATCTACAAATACGAAAAAGAATTATTTAAAAAGAGGAAAAAAAACACAATAATGTTGAAATATGATTGTATTAATTATGATTTAGTTTTTTTTTCTTCCTCTCATAAATTCCATCATAGCTTGAACGAATTCTTCTGTCAACCACCGTTGTTTTAAAGTTTCAACTTCATGAGTATTAACACGATGAAGAGTTTCTTTCGTCCATTTTTGTATTAACGATTTACTTGTTAAAAGACTTCCTTTAGGTAATGATAATATTTGTTGACAAATTTTATCTTTTTCTTCTAAAAAGAATTTTTCGTCAATTATTTTTGTTACTAAACCACGTTGTTGAGCTTCTTCGGCTGTTAATTTTCGATCAAATAGAAGAATATCTTTGGCATGAAGTGAACCCATTAATGATGGAAATATAAATGATGAACAACCTTCAGCTGATTGAGCTGTTCGTGTAAATGGCAATGAAAATGTTGCACCAGATGATGCATAAACACCATCAAATAATCCTAGTGTTGATACAGATATACCAACTGCTGGACCATTTATAAATCCTATGAGAATCTTGGGAAAATCAATATATTTTCCAACAAATTTTTCTAACATTGTTTGACCAAGTTCAACGGATTGTTTTAAATTTGATGTTGACGTCTATTTAAAAACCATAGGAATTCATCATCAAAATATTTATTTTATTTAAATATAAAGTGTACGTATTATCAAATTTGTTACTTTATTTATCAACCAGTAAATTTAAATAATCGAACTCTTTTTTAAATTGAATTTTTCTCAAGAACGAAGAAACATTAGTTTAGTTATCGGAACTTTATCATTCTGAAATGAAGAATTTAAACATGGTTTGCCATTGTTTCTTTAGACTAAAAGCATCAATTTGAAGTTTTGTTACAAATTTTATGGAATTAATCAATAAAAAATTGTTTGCATGAGATTGGTTGGAAGATATGAAAAATAAACATTGAAAACTAGTAAGTTTTACTATTGAAATTCAAATAACCATAAGGTTAAAAGATTGAATCTCCTCTAGAACCAATTCATGTTTACTTAGAGCTGCTTTTTTTAAAATTTCTATGATAACAATATTCAATTTTTAATTCAACTCGTTTTTTCGTCTCAACTGATCGATGAATATTCTCTATTGTATAGTTTCTACTAAAGATTTGTATCATAGAATAAAACCTGATCGAATTCTTCAAACAGAGTAAAGTTGAGAGTCTTGAATGAATTTAAAATACTGGATTAGATTCATTCAATAGGATTTAAAATTTGAATTTAACTCTATTGTTCAATTTCTTGATATAGAATATAAAATCAGTTAAGATTTTCTTAGAAATGGAACTTTTCTTTTTCATATTATTTAACTGTCGTTTCTAAGTTATTTACAAAACGAAAAAGAAAAGAGAAAGTAAAACTTACAGCCATTTTAGCGAAATCGGCTAAGTCTGTTCCAGCTGAATAAAATTTTCCTTTTCCGGTCATTGTAAGAAGAACTAATTCTTTATCTTGACCAGCTTGATCAAGAATTTCTATAATACGTTCATACATAGGTCTTGTTATAGCATTATATTTTTCTGGTCTATTAAGAACTATTTCCCAATGTAATGAGCTTTTTTTGATTAATTCAATATGTTCTGTTGTTGATTGATCTTTTACACTTTTTGTTTCTTCATTTTTCGATACTGCATTTGAATCAATTTTATCTATACAAAAATAATAAATAAACAATAAATAAGAATTTATGTTGAAAACTAAAAACCATTTGATGTTGAAGAAGAGATTAATTGTTCAATAACTTGAATATATTGTTTTTGTGCATCCTGTTGATTCATTTTTCCTAATGAAGACCAAGCTGTCCATTTAGCACGACCAATAAAATCAGTTAAGCCAGGTTTTGTTGTTGCACAAATTCCTTGTGTCGCTTGTTTATATAAACCATAAAGTTTTAATTTAGTTTCATTATCAACTTGAGTTGATGATGATTCTAAGCGAGATTTTGCTTTTTCAAAATCCGTTCCTAATGATACTTCGTTTGATGCATATCGAATAATAAAATTATTTAATTTTAATGAACGAAATAATGATAATGATGATTTCATATCTAAAAGAGATGTTGTTTTTATTTATTTATCAAAACAATATACAAAAAAAAAGAATTTTTTTCATCATTTTATATGAATAATCAAATAAATAACTTATCTAAAATATAACTAGTTAGATCTTGCAATAATTTTATCTTCTTTTCATTGTTGATTTATAATAGTTCGTTTGTTGAATAAATAAATGAATGAAATTAACAGAAAATAAAAGACAACCTTCAAAGCTCAAGGTCCAACTAAAACAAAAGAAGCAACGTATTGTATTGATACTGTTTTATTATCATATATAATAATTATTATTATATTGTATTTTTCTTTCATTGGATTTTAGTGTTACGAATGAAAAAAGTAAAAAACTACCATTCACACTAATGACATCTATCATTTCGATCAACTATCTGCCAGAGAGAACAAATCATGTTCAATTAATTATTACTACGTCGTACGTAAATAAAATAAAATATTTCTTCTTTTTTTAATCAGAATCAGTGAAAGATGAAAAATAAAAAATTTTCTTTTTACACTCAAAATATGGTTATTCTTAGTGAAAAAGGGAAATTCTTATTTTAGATTTTATTTTCGTGTTTTGCTTTTTTTTCATTTTCTGAGACAGTTCTCGATTAGTTTATTATTTATTTACATAGTAGTTTATGTAAACTAAACAGAATTTTGTTCGGTTAATTGTTTTGGAAAAGCGTCTTAAGAGAATGTTAAAGTGAATCAGTTAGAGAAAATGAAAATAAGGACAACAATGACATGTTTCTTAACAAAAAAAATAATATTATTTTAATCAAAATTTGATACAAATGGAATAGTATTTTTTTCGTTTCCTACATAATTCAAACAAACTCTGTTGGTGAATATTATTTAGTGGTTCAAGTTAATATTAAATAAAATGTTATCTGAAGCATTTGTAACATTGGTTACTAATGATGGATATGCACTTGGAGCACTTGTTCTTGCTCAATCTATTCGTCAAGTTGGAACCAAACGAAATTTAGTTGTTATGATATCAAAACATTTATCTAATTCATTAAGGTTATTATTTAAGAAAAAGAAAAAAGCTATTATTTTAAATTTTATTTCTATGCAGAAAAATATTAGAGATCAATTTTGATGAAGTTATTCTGGTTGATGAATTCGATTCAAATGATACTGAGCATTTAAGTTTATTATCACGTCCAGAACTTGGAATAACATTTACAAAAATCAATTGTTGGCTTTTAGAACAATATTCAAAATGTGTTTTTCTGGATTCTGATTGTGTTGTATTACGTCAAATCGATGATCTATTTGAAAGAGAAGAATTATCTGCTGTGCCGGATGCTGGTTGGCCTGATTGTTTCAATTCTGGACTTTTTGTTTATCGTCCATCAAAAGAAACATTTAGAAAATTGATCAAGTATGCCTCTGAAAAAGATGCTTCATTCGATGGTTTGTTCAATATCTTTTTTTTTCATCTGTTATCTTTTGTTTTTTGTGAAAAAATTTATACTCAATTTAAGGTGGTGATCAAGGTCTTTTAAATGAATTTTTTTCAAGTTGGGGCTCATCGGATATTTCTCGACATTTACCGTTTGTTTATAATGTAACATCAAATGCATTTTATTCATATCTACCAGCTGTTACAAGGTAGTATTTCAATTTATTTTCAAACAAGAAATTAAAATAAAATAACTGTCAAATAGATTTCGCAATGATATTCGTATTATTCATTTTGCTGGTACATTAAAACCATGGCATTTAACATATAATCCAAAAGATGAACAATTATCAGGAAATTTAAATGGACAAAATGATATTCAAAGAGAACTTCTTCTTTCATGGTGGAGAATAATGTATCAACGAGTTTGGCCACAATTATCAAAACTTAATCAGGTAGACTATTACTTGCTCATTTGTTTTTCTGTTTACTTGACTGCTTAATTGCATGATGTTTGTATCGAATCCGTTCAGAAAACAAACTCTAATAGCAAATAGAGATGATCCAATGTTACATCGTAAAATATTTATTTGTTTTTCGTTTTTAAATTTGTTTTCTTTATTTGAGATTCTTTCATTAAAAGGGAAAACATGCAGCCATATCAATAAATAGAAGGATTTTATTTAATAATTCTCACTTGTTTCAACACTTCAAAAACAAAATTAGAAATCAAATAGAAATATGATATTTTCAGCACATTTTATCCATCTTAAGATTTGTTCATTTTACAAAAACATTCAACTTTTGTATGTAAAAAAATATAAGTTCATTGAATTTTCTCCTGATAAAAACATATTTGCAAATTTGAATAAAGTGTTGAACTTTGTATTGTCTCCATGAAGAAAATCTATTTTTACAATGAATGAAAAAATTGCAAAATCATTTTTTTCTGGAGATTTCATTAGATTAAATGATGTTTCGAAAGACTTCAAAAAATTATTAAGCGTCTTGTTTATATTTGAAAGATTCTTTCATATTGATATAATTGTTAAAAGGTCAACAAACATAGTACGCTATTCAGATCTGAGAGTAAGGTTTTAATTTATTTTCAATGTTAATCAATTTTTCTATTAAGAAATTGCTAGTATGAATTACAATTTTACTATTAGATTTCTAAGCGGAGAAAAAATGAAATCGAAATAGATATATAAGCATTTGTTGATTTCAATTTTAAACTCAAAATGAAATAATCAATTTGATATAATCAAGTCTATATTATTTGATAAAAAGATTAATTTCAAATTAATTCTAAAATATCTCGTTCTCATTTTGATCTATTAAACTACATCAAGATTTTATCTTTCAAACTTCTCATTTTGCTTTTGATTTTATTCTTCAACAATTGTTTTTATGAGCAAGAATCTCATCGACATTACTTTTAGAGATACTTGTTTTCATGACAAAAAAATCTGACAACTGCACAAAGCTAGTGCTTTAGCTGATTCGTTATTACTTTTTACAGGAAAAAAACTAGACCTAAAAATTCATGAGAAAGGATTAATGAGTACACAACATATTTTCAAAATCTATCGAAATATTGATAATAAAATAACTGAATGATTAGAATCATTGATTGATGAACAGGTAATACTACTAGATTTCATTTTTCTTCACTTTTTCTTTCGATCACATCAAAAGGTCATTTTTAGCTGAATTTAATTAGGATTTTTCTTTTTTGAATAAAGAAAAATGAAGAATCATAATAACATAAAGAAACTTGATTTATTTAGGGTGAATCGATCGGTTCACTTGATTATAATAGTTTATCGAATAATCAAATAATTGAAACTGGTTCAGCTGAGCATCGTCGAGCATGGGAATCGGGTCACATTGAGTATTCGGGTCGAGATTCGTTTTCAAATATTCAACAACAAATCGAACGCAATTTATCTCATCTTCCACCAGAATATCATCCGTCACAAGAACGATTGAAAATATCGAAAAAACCAACAAGTATTCTTAAGAAGTCAACTAAAGAAATAAGTACAACAAATCTCAATGAAAATATTCAGTTTGTTTTAGTTTTTATTGTTTAAATTTTAAACGTTTAATTTAATTTATTTCTACAACATAGATCATTAGTTAGTTTAAATATTTCTAATGAAAAAAGGAGTAAAAAATCTGAACACGAATCTAATGAGACAGTGAAATCAACAATTGCTACTGCTTATACACAAGGTAAACAAATCTTTTTTTAAACAGTTGTATTTCTTCTAAAAGAACAAATATGATTTAGGTACAGGTGAATTCACTGGACCAACGGTAGTAAGTAAAATGATTAGTGAAAGTTTTGCTTCATCATCTGGTAATATTGCAAACATAAGATCGAACCAACAAAACACAAGTTAGATATAGTTTATTTTATATTATATTACTTATTGTTTCTTTTCTTTAATTGTAGACGATGAAGCAGCTATTCAAAGTGCGATATCATCCCCACCGACAATAATACATAATGAAAAAACTATGAAAAAATAAATTCGACAATCAATGTGCTTTCTAGTTCAATAGACATTAACGAACGAAAAGTATATTTCCAGTTTTTCTATTGATTTCTTTGAATACGTTATACTATATTTCTTGTTTAGATGTGATCTCGTTGATCAGAAGTTCTTCGTTGACTTCTTTTTTCCTTTATTTGACTTTTCAATAAGTTAGTTCAGTCATTCAATATTAGTCTTAGATGATCATACATAGCATATTTTTCCTTTTTTCCTGTCTTTTAATACAACTTTTACAAGTCATTTCAGTGAAATTATGTTAATAATATTTCATTAAACATTTCGTTTATTTTTTTTAATCAATAAGTATCAATCTTTAACAAATATCATTATCAATTTTTATCAAATTTTAATATTTTAATAAACAAAAAAGGACTAATATTATATTTATGTTTTAGTCGATGTGTAATCAATAAAACAAAAGTGTTTCAATACATTCTAAATCGATGTCTGCACAAAGAAGAAAGGAAATGAAAGGAATTTATTTTTATTTTCATACAAAACTAACAAGAGAAAACACGAAACAATAAATAAGAGTGTAGATGTACGGTATTGATGTGGTTCTGAATGTGAACGAAGAGACTACCACTTATACCTGTATCTACATCCTCAATAGCTATACTGAATTCGAAAAAATTTGAGTTTGCCCTATGCATAATTGCAACTGTTAGATAGTTATGTTTACCTAACTCTTTATTTCTTGAAAACCAACACCAACTAGACTCCTTTTTACAACTCCAACAACTCCTTTTCTTTTCTCCATATATATATTCTACCAATTAGTCAGTCTCATGACCAATAGAGATAACAGAAAGAAGATAGGTAGTGGTCAAAGATAGCGCCACTGCCTAACAGCAGCATTGATATTATAATGGACAAATAACTGATTAGCAACTAGTTAGATCTTACTGTGAGTCTTCGGATTTTATGAAATCCTTGGAGAAAAATATGAACTCATAAAAAATGTGAAACATTCATCTTTTCATATCTACTAAATGAGCTATTCGTTTTATGTTGAACTCACGTGTTTCTGTTATGCATTCAGTTTAATTGAATCAAATAAAATCATAAATCAGTATTCTGAGTAAATGGAAAGAACAAAGAATATGGAAGAAAACATGATCAATCTTTTCTGTTTCATGAAAACTTATTTATAATTTCCGAGTCATGGATTAAAGAGAAGAATTTTCAACCAGTCTTGTGCAGTTTTTCTTTCAACTGTCAATGCAAAAACAATTAGAGTAAAAATTACATGCAAATCTATTATAGTTTATCCAAGCGGATCCAAATCGACTGAAAGCTTTGTCAATGATCATCAAGAAAAAAAACTATTCAAATCGCATGATTCTAATGGATTGACGCGGGGGCGGCGGGGCTTATAGGGTCCCTCCAACCGACATTCTTCGGTCAAGCTTTTATTCAAGTGTCAAGCAAATGTGTTTTTCAAACCCCAGTAAATCAACAATAAAGAACTGATGAAAAGATATATGACTAAAAGTTCCAAAATTCAGTTTGCTTTGTTCGTTCTTGGATCACGAATTACCACAATTACAGAAGTATCCTGAAATTGCTTAGATTAAGAGCCAAACAACTTTCACATCAAAGCTAGTGCTCGTTTTTTCTCGGGCCCAAAATATATGAAAAGCTTATTCCATCAAACGAAATCCGATGCAAAAAAGGCGAGCTTTGAGACAGATACATAAAATCATACAAAACTCAACAAAATCTGTCGTAAAGTGAGAATGGTTTTTGGAACCTCTTCAAAACAAACAATTTCAACAAAAGTTTTTTCAATATCGCAGTTACCCATGTTGACAACGCCAAATCGAAAACGAAGCTCTTCGAAAAGAAATTAAGTTTTCAAAAAACAAAATTTAAGTGTTCTGGTAGATCTAGTATTAAGCAACGATTCATTTCAATGCAAGTAAGACTATCTTAATACAATTGTTAATATATGTTCGCAATTAGAATGTTTTTGTTCCATAACAAATAAAAAACGACCAACCCAATTTGTTTCTTGATGAGAAGTCACGTACCAAAAACGAGCGAATTTGTCTTATTCATGTTCCCTAACGCAGGACAGGATTGAACATTTTCTTCGTTCCTTCATTGGTTCTTATTTTTTGTACTTTTCATATTCTTATTGCACTCAGTTCTGAATATATTTAATTATAGTGATGAACCAACCCACGCCCATTTCTGCTGTCGAGTTTCAAATGTAATTAAAATAGCGTCTTCATCTCATTGTTCTCAAATTAGGCAATTGTTGTCGATGGTGTCAACTAGAAATATTTACAAATGAAATAACAAAATATTGATCTCAAAACAAGAACAACAATACAATAATACATTAAATGATATTTTGTTTGTCCATCAAACACAAACCACAAGTCTCTACAATCAATTTCCTCCAACTCATTTCATTTGTTATTTTTCAATCGACATACGTATGTCACTGATCATTGAAGAATTATATTGTTGTATTTTGTGTCAGTGTGGATCGATTATACGTGCATTTACCTAGAGATCTTGTAACAATTAGATAAATTTTTCGAAATTTTTTCTCGACTGTCTTTATCTGTCGGCGTATAATCTCAATAGTTATCAGCTAACAACTCTAATAAGCCAAATTGGTTTCAAACTCACATGCGAACATACACTTTTCAATGGTTGTATTTCTCATTGTTCACTTATTAACCTCAAAAGCACTGTTATCAACTTAGAAACACTACATATACTTCTTCATTATCTTGTTCGACTTCAATATCTTGGTAATTATCATTAAAAAAAGACATCTTAGTAGGCTGCCGAGTAATTAATTTTAATAGAATTATAATAAATCAGTATACTGTTTAATACTTAGAAAAGATTTTACAATTGATACGAAGACTTACGATCTATTCGAAGTTTTCAATTCATATGAACAAAAATTTGAATTTATAATCAGTAGTACATTCTGAATGAATACTACTTGTGAAAATATAAAGCTGCATATGTAGAATATACCATGATTGCTAACTTTCTTCTGTATTGAATTAATGTCATATCTGTGTAAGTCTAGTTTGTTTCTAGAAGTTAGAAGACGGTTAAGATTCTAATATATGAAATATGATATTTAAACAGATAATTGCAATAATTTATCAATTCTCTCTTTTTAAAATTATTTCATGAAAAATGAATAGCAATAGTTGAATATACAAGATAAATACTCTAGATTTTTCCGATAGAATAAAATTTTATATTTACATGTCGACATTTTTTTCTGTAACAAACGAGAAAATTTGCTTTGTGCAACTGAATTTACATTATTGTTAAATTTGATAACAATTCAATACTCTTCGATGAATTAATCAAGATTTAATTATTTATTTATAATTTAGATGATGTTTTATTTTTGGAAAGGAGTTTTTCAAGCTACAGAAAGATTTCTTGAAATGAATTGAATACAATCCTAGAACACAATACAAAACAGAGACGAAGTAGGCGCTAATGGTAATAAATAGACAAATACATGCTTTTCTTTCATGTATCATTATCAAAATACAGTGAAAAACGTACATTATGTTTTTGCTTTTGTGTTTCGCTTTATTGTGGTCAATTTATTTATGACAAAAAGTTTCTATCACTTTCAAGCTTTCTTTTAAAAAGACAAAAAAATTTTAGTTTAAATATAAATAATTTATTAAATATAGATAAATTGGTCTAAAAGTTATGAATTGTGTCAAATTTAGCAAGAACACTTTGCAAGATGGCGAAGTTAAATTTTTGACCAAATTGAATCTTTAAAAGAACATCTATTGGGGACAAAATAGAGGTACAGATGCTTCTTGAAAGCTAGATGGCACCCTTAAAGTAGCTCTAATGTCCTATAAGAGTGAGTATACCAGGTGATAAGAGTAGGCAAGAATGCGCATCCTTTGAGAGCGAAGACGCGCGGTGAGGAGAGTACAACTTGTTGGTGACAGTAAAAGCTGAGAAGGATATAGCATCCCCTGATGAAACTACACAGCGGCGTATCCATGCTACACTTTTGTATGTGTATACCGCTATTATTCTAGAGAGTAGCTTAGCGATACAGTGACATAAGGATTTCCAGTTGACCACAAATTAAAATTCTCTGTGAACTCTTCAAATTCTTATTATTTCCCAGATGTTTTTCACTGATCAATAATCACAGCCAATTAAATTGAATTCTTCTCTGAATATATCGAATTTCGGTCAATATTTTGATGTCATTTTTATCAAATGATCATACAAAATAGTGATGAATAGAAAATCTAATTAACTGTGTACTAGAACATTTATTAGTTCTTTTGATATTTACCTATTCAAATAGATATCGACTAGAATTTTCATAAGCAAAAAAAAGCATATTTTTCATATTAAACTATCACTATTCCATTTATATGAGATGAGAGCATTATATGTTAAATCATCAACATATTTTGCATATGAATATCGACTGTCACAAATAAATTATACAATGAGAAATAGATAAAAACAATGATAAATGAAATTAAACAAAAGCAAATGTAATTTCTATTCTACTTAGCGTTGGATTTTATTATCTTAAATAAAAATGTAAATAATTGGTCAATTAAAAATTTAATCAAGATTTTTTTATATTCTACATAAAGATTCATTTTTATTTTATGATTGTTAAGATCATTTTATTTCAAAGGATATTGACGAAAGAAATCTATTTTTTGTTTTTCTTAAATGAAATACATTAAAATTTTCAATAAAATGCTTAAAATCTAACTAATGATCAATGTTTTTTTAATTGAAGAAGAATTTCACAATATTTTCCAGTAAAATAATTATTACAAAGACAACGGCTCTGTGCTGCAAGACATGTTCCATTATTTTGACAAATATTATTTGTTTCATCACAAAATGAACTTTTCAATTCACATTTAAGTCCACCAAAACTTTTTTCACATTGACATTGTCGTGTCATTGGGTCACATGTTCCACCATGTTGACATTCATGTAAGAGACAGTAAAGTTCTCCTGTTACATTAACACAACTATCAGCTAGACACACTTGTTCAGGATAGTGGCATTGTTGTTCACCACATTTAACTATTTCATCACAAAATCGCCCACCAAAACCTTGTTCACATCGACAAATTCCATCGGGACTTGTCGGAGACTCAAGACATGTTCCATTATTCATACACGGATGCGATGAACAAAACGATCGATTTAAATTTTCTGAACAGTTTGCACCTGAATATCCATACGTACATAAACATTTATATGTTTGACTGACTGTTTCATGAACACATATTCCATTATTCTCTGTGAAATAATAAAATAAACAAATCATCTATGATATATATTTAAACGAACCACAAGGATTTGGTGCACATGGATGAAGTGGTGTATCACAATATGATCCTGTAACATCTTTTGGACATAAACATCTACCATATTTATTGTCAATTAAAGCACATTTTCCTCCGTTGTGATGACAGTTTGTTTTACAAGCTGTTGGTGTTATATATTCACAATAAGGACCAGCATAATCAGGTGAACATAAACAAAAACCATCGCCCGTATGGTTTAATACAATACAAGTGGAACCATTTCGGCAAGGAGAAAGAGAACAAAATGTTCGTTGAGGATATTCACATAAACGACCTGAATAACCTGGTGGACAAAGACATTGACCATCAACACCAGATAATGGTACACATGTACCTAGAAATGTTTCTCATTATTTTAATTCTGTTGTTTTCTTATTTAAAGAACAGACCATTATTTCGACATGGATTTTCTTGACAAAATGGAACACGTTTTTCACAAAATTCTCCAACATATCCAGGTTCGCATAGACAAATTCCAGCTGGCGCTTGAACTAAAATACATGTACCGTTGTGTTGACATGGCGAATGACTACAAAATGTTGTATTCCGTAAATCATGTTCACAAAATGGTCCAGTAAACATAACTGGACAAGAACATTTGTATCCATCATTTGATACTAAAATAAATAAACAAATAAATAAATCTAATTATTAAATAATAAAATAAATCTTACTATTATAACAAGTTCCTCCATTTAAACAAGTGCATTCTCCAACATTTTCTTGACAAAATTTTCCTGCATGACGCGCTGGACATAGACACATAAATTCATTTGACGAGGGTACATATAATGAAGATTCTTTTGATGATATTGGTGAACATAAACCTTGATTGTAACATGGATTACTTTCACATGGTTTTTGAACATAGTTTAATTTTTCACATGATGAACCATGAACATACTACATATTTTATTAAAATTAATTTAATAAAGATTTTGTTGTTATTTTAAGAAAATAAATAAGACAACTTACAGGTATGCAATGACAACTAAAAGTTAATTTTGAAACAAGTTCACATGTTCCAGCTCGGCATGGATTTGGCTCACATGGATTTGTCCAATTTTGAAGATGAATATCTTAAATATAATATTTATTTAAAATTAATTTGTATACGTAGATTATTTATTGGATACTTGATAAATATAAAGATCCCATGGTTTGTTGAATACAAATGACAAATATTAAGATATAGAATTTATCAATTGAAAAGTTTTTCCACCTTAAATATTTTCTTAAATGAAAATCTTTTTTTTTATAACGAAATACTCTTACCGCATTGTTCTTCGTTTAGAAATGAATTTCTATTGCTAAAAGATAAGCATTTGCTCGATTGTTAATATGAAGAAAGAGAACGAAAAGAAAAAACTAATGAGATTGTTTCAATTCAACAATACTATTCATGAGAAGAATGTTTAACCACTTGCACAGTTTATTGTATGTATGTGACCTTTTTTTCTCTTTCGCTTATAATCACTAATTAGGATAAAACGACTAAACAAACTATCAAACGGAAGATAATGAACATAATCCGAGTACTAACGAAATTTTCTTCGACATCGACGTGATCGGAGACGAAACATAAATGAATAACAACAAAAAAACATTCGAAAGTAACCAAGTAAACATTATTCACATTGTAAAGACATTTATATTTGAATTCCAAGAATATAATCCATATGAAAAAGCTTTCTTTTCGTTCTCTTTTTTCAAAATTCTATTCAATATGTGTTCATCACATAAGACAATCACTGAATGATTAACGTCAATTGAGATAATTAATAATTATATTTTGTTTTAGATTATTCTCATTTAAAAACATAAAGTCATTTCAACTTGCTTTTTAATAAAAGTTATAATTATAAATTCGTTTTACTTCTCTTTCTAGATCACTTGCATTAGTTATATTGATTCGAATTATATCGATAATTAAATGTATTTTTTTCCGATAAAAAAATTCAAATTGAATGAAAGAACCTTTCATTCGATATGAGAGAATAGAGATTTTTATTTAAAAATATCATTATATCTATCATGTTAATAGACATCATAAGTTTTATTGAAAATTCTTCGAAGCAATTGAAAACGATTCGATATTTTAGAAGAAAAGTTGTCTCTATGAAAAGAAGCATGAAAATTAAATTAATTATTTTCACTCTATTGATCAACTTTCTATGTACTAAAAACGAAACAAGAATAGTATGAAAATAAATCAAGATTCATTTAAAAAGAAAATTATTTCAAATAAACTATTACAATAATGTTCACTTTACTAAGATAGTCGAGTCAAAATCTCTATGTTCATCGTTATCAGCCATTTCATGGGATATTAAAGATACTCTATTTGTTAAATACGAATATGTTTTGTAAATTTTAGTTTCATCATATATTGATAATCAATATAAGAAATTTGTTTATTTCATGATCAAGAACTCATTAGTAAAAATAGAGTGAGAAATAATTTCCATCTTATTCCATTACTAAGCAAACAAATTACTAATAAATAAGCGATCTCGCATGAGAATAATATTATACAAGACTTTGCTTCGAACATAAAAAGCAATGAAATTCTTAGTATAATAATAATTAAAATCGATTTACTATACTTAATAAAATTTTCCATGGTTAACAATCAACAATCGGCTTTAGATGACATTTCAGTTAATTGTTAACTAATTCTGATGTTTTATTTTTCCTAGACAATTTATTAGTTAGCAAACAAAGACATAGAGATTATAATAAAGATTCATTGATAAAATATTTATATAATCAAATGAGGTCATGTTTCACATCTCTCAAAAGAAATGTTAGTTTGTTTTAGTTCACAATAATTGAAAGAAAGATACATATACATGTCATCTATTCGATCTTTTCAATATGTGATACAACTCATCGCTAACACACAGTTCTATTCAGTATTTATTGAATGTTGAAACAACAAAACAAAGTATTTCTAATTATTAAAAAGTTCTGTAAATTTTTCTTCAAATAACGTATATATTTAAAAAAAATTTGAATCCCTTGATAAATATATACATTATTATTTATAAATCCTTTTTCCAAACAATAGTCAATACTTCAACTAAAGTACATTGTGTAAGCAATGAAGAATATATTCTTTAACATGATTTTTTATTGAATTAAGTACTTCATATGAAAACAATTAGTAGAAGTGAAATAACTGAGTTTGCTGATAAATACATAAAATGAAAGAAAAAGACAATAATAAATTTTGAAACAAATTATTTTTATGTTATTGCGTCCATACAAAGAGCAAACTTTTGATCCTGAAACATGATTTGTTTGATATAATACACACGATATAACATACAATTCTTGATAGTTATAGTTCTGTGAAAATTCAATACAAACTCATATAAAGTATATTTAGTATTGTTATACTATTGAAATTTGCTGGTTGAATCGTATTGAACGATGTTCAAACATTTTTTTATTTGTTCGACATTTCCACTTCACATCACATGTTTGATCTTCTTTAGATTTTGATTAAAAATGGCATTTTAATTAGTTGTTATTGATTTATAACTAAAAAATCACTATCGTTCTCTATACGATCTGCTAATTGATTCTTCGATTTTCATTGCTTATTGAATTTTCATTTAAATATAATTTAATTCTTATTATAGAAAAATATTTCTGTTTCTTTTTTTTCTTCTCATCTTCTTCACTCGTTTTTCTAAAACGAACACACAATTTTAAGTATTATTTTTATTTATTTGACAATGATTCGACTTTGATCAGCAATTTTGCTTTTCTAGAATATGCACATCTCTATAGTTGCTCGATAAATAGTATTGTACAATTGCAGAATCCAAAAAACTTGCTTATTTGCAATTATTTCTTGATACAGATTCATAAATTATGCTTTCTGTGCCAACTATTTTATTCTATTTACTACAATCAATTAACTTAATGTCTTTCTTTGGTTGTATCTAGCTTTATTCTGTTAGCATTCATAATGGCAAATAAACAAATCACCAATTAATGTATTTTTGAAGACAGAAAAGGAATTCAGACCGTTTCGCCATCGAAATTGTACATTCACAACTAACATGTTCGTATGATATAACTTCAGAAAATGTTTTTGATTTTTATTATTACAATCGATCGTAATCCAATATTATGCAAATTAGAAATATGACCTTAGTCGACTCTCCCCTAAAACGTTCACCGAGAGTTCCAAGTGGGGAAAAGCAGCTCCTGGCGGATTCTACGTAGAATCCACCAGGATCCATTTTGATTAATGAGTTTACCTCAATATTTTCAACAATTTGCAGTTGCTAAGGAGAACAGCGGGACTCATATACGTAGGATTTATGATTTTCATCGTGTTTTGAAAAAATTACGAAATTGGCCATTCATTTTTTCAAAGATCTAAATGGTCTATATACCGTTTCTTGTATGTAAATGCTTAGAAAAAAAACTTACAGATTTTATTATATACAAAAAGAGAAGAACCGAAGGATTTGCTTGTCATACTATTCTATGACTGAGCATGTGTTACAATAGTTCTGAAAAAATTATTTAGCCTTTTCGTAATATAGACCATACTGTTGAAACGAAGAATACTATTTTGTTTCTACCCACGACTTTGTCTGTGTATTGATTAATACTTCATGTTAAATTGCAAAGTTCTAACAATAAGTACATTAGTATGACTTGGTTCGCAACGATCGGTTCAAATATATGAACTCACAGCTATGTACAAGTTTTGTTTTAAATATAGTATAGCAAAACGTGAAAAATACACGAATCATTGCTACTAACTATGTAGTTAATAAATTCATCACTCTATCCCATATTTTTAGGAAAAAAAATTCAAATTTCATGTGTTTCACGGAATTTACAAGATATTTTTTTAACTTTTCCCTTAGCAGCAAATAGAGTGGCTGGATAACCTTGTACAGGATGTCAATAATTACGAGACTTTATGTTGCGAAGACGAATATCAATCCAAGACGCTACAATAGAAAACCTTAAAAGCAACTTAGTCTAACGGGATAAGTCATTATATTAGACTAAAAAGATAGCAAGTGACAGCGATAAGGAACTGATACTGATCTTTATATATCTTCAAACATCCACCAAGACTCATAAGAATTCACTGGGATCCACCAGAATCCAAGGATCCAGGAGTCGCTTTTCCCCTTTTGGGATTACATCTGCTAGGAGAAAATGGCATTTTTTTGGAAACAAAGGAATATTTGTTCAAAAAGGCAATGCATACGTTTTTTGCCCTATCTAAGGTGATTCTTATAAGATACTAAGCGTAATTTCAAACACTGTTAAAAACACTAGATAGTTTTACAAGCTACATCATCGATATCCACATATCGTAACTTTTGGTGCACCCTCATATTCACCCAAGAGGGAAAAAGCGCGACTTCCGTACTTCAGTACTCTCTTTGTACTCCCCTGTACTTCTCTTGTGCTTCCCTCGTACTCCCTCGTGCTTCCCTCATACTCCCTCGTACTTCCTTGTACTCCCATTGTACTTCGCTCATACTTCTATTGTACTTCCACGTACTTCCATCCAATAGAAAATTAGATGCAACAGCTTCACGAAATGCTCAGAATAGCTGCTGGAATCCGTTTGACTGTAGGTTTTCGAGGTTGGAAAACTTGAATCTGGCATCAATTTTTAGATACTTTTTACCGGATACTTTTTGATCAAAATATTTCTTTTGAGAAAGAATTGATTTCGGTAAACGTTTGACCGAAGGTTGTCAAGATCGGGGAACTCGAATCTGGTATCGGTTTTTAAGAATTTTTTTAAGCAATTTGTTTTTGGTAAAAAACTTTTTTGAGAAATACATTATTTCCGATAAAAGGAGGAGGGTGAATTATACCGTTTTGCGCCCTCCCCTCAGATTTGAATTATTTCTATCAGTTATTATTTAGGGATCATTCTTGATCACCTTGTTCAACTTCGTTTCCCAAAAATCGACATTGACGATTTTTTTGCCTGGGGTACCCCACAGATATCATCGAAAACAAAATTTGTTTTATCACGAGCCCAAACCAAATGTAATTGTAGATTTAATGGTACCGATTACGAATATCACAGTAAGAGCTCCAAAAATTCCTTTATTTCTTATAAAGACTGAGCCACTCGCTTGACCCTATTTTTCATTGTTTGGGCCCTCATAGAATAACGAAACGATAAACTTTAGTGCAAAATGATTTCCTCTTACTGATAGTTTTTGAGTTCTCTGCGAATCTTAAGTTTTTACATTGAAAAAATGTAACTTATAGAAAAAAAGTAGAGATTCCGGGGTAAAATTTGACCCCTTCTCGCTATATATGTCTACTTTGATAATGAAGAAAGTCTGCCGCAAAGTCAAATTTTGATCGTAAGCGCAGTTTTTCAAGCTTTATGGATTGAAGATCTCAAAAATAATAGAAAAATTGTGCAACAGGGTGAAAAGTTAAGAACACGATTAATTTCTATCAAGTTGCTGCAGGGAAGCAGCGCCACTAAAAAATATAAGATAGGGAAATTAACAAATATATAAACCATCTTGTACAGCTTAATGAACTGTGCACACAGTAAAAAAAATATGGTTCTCCGCTCTTTCCTTAGACTCACAAATTCGCTTCACAAGATGTATGAATAGTTGCAAGGAAGTAAAATTGCTCATCAAGTTTTGAACCGAAAAAGAGAGCGGAGATCAATAATTTTTTTATTGTACGTACAATTCATTGAGCTCTGCAAGATGGGCTAAATATCAGTTGATTTCAAGATCTCTTATATAATCGTAGATGAGGTCCCCTACAGCAATTTTATAGAAATTATTAGTATTCTTAACTTTTCATCCTGTTGCACAACTTTTCTAATATTTTTAAGATCTCCAATCGATAGAGCTTGAAATACTACACTTATGATCCAAATTTGACGTTGCGGCAAGACTTTCTTCATTATCTAGATAGTTAC
>CAJNYU010001524.1:0-40842 GCA_905331475.1 Rotaria socialis | reverse complement strand
GTTCAAGCCAGTTTTTTTTGCGTTGATTCCAAATATGTTATTAATTGTGGCCCGAGTTGTAGCTTTTATGATAAAAAATATCGAGTTTCAGATTTAAGCCCTTACGCGTCCCATTTTCTTTATTTTATCTTTGGAAAATTCAAGCACTTGCTAGTCAACAATAATCAATTGTACCATCAATTTCAGCTAATTCTACACTCATTTAGAGTCAATTCTATACCGATTTCAGACCAATTCTAAGTCAAGAATTGGAATTGGAATTGGTGCGTTCATACGGGAAACATTGTTAAACAAGTAGGAGTGGTACGTTTACGTTAATTTAAAAGTAACGTTAGCTAAACGCGTTAACTGTTAATATTAACGAATTAACGCTTTTAGCTAATTAACACCGTTAATTAACTCGCATTAAATTAAATGGCCCACCCCTACAAACAAGTTCTATAGAACAACTTAAAACGGATTATGAAGAGCGAATGATTAACCTTTTTTTTTATTTTATTTGAAATGAATGCTAAATTTTCAATTCGTGAACTGATATTTTGAATATATACTCTTCAAGTGTTAATAATCTTGCTATTACAATATTGACAGTGGCACACGTATGATGAAAATGAAACCATATAAGATTTTTTCTCTTTTAAATAGTAATAAGATTACAATTTTCAATTCAGCCAATCGACTTGAGAATTTTATCAAAGTATATTCTAGACCAATACACAAACTGCATGTACAAAAACTACCATTTGGTACACAACTGATGAAGTGAATTAATATTAATTGAAATAATTATTGAAATGCTTGTATGAAAGGTTGAAATATTTAATTCTTTGTCTTTTGTTTCGTTTGAACTTATTGCTTCAATCATTTTAGATCACTATGGACGACTATCACTTGATGGAAGGATCAATTTACTATCTTAGTTCTAGAAGAGCAGAAGGATGAAATTATTCTGCAGAAAAAAATTCGACCAGGATTCTAATTGACAGTTCTCCACGCGCATTCATTTAGGATTCGATACGGTAGTCTTGTTAAGATTATCATCTCATATAGATTAAACTCTTCATTGTGAACTGCTATTAGGATCGAGCATTGCTTTTGATTATAACTTGGTACGTTCTATGCATGATTTTGTATAGAAGTAACAAGGAGTTATGATAGAATATATCATGTTTTATTGAAATAATGATTGTTACCCGTGCGAAACGCGAGAGTAAACACGTAGTGGTGAAGCCAGGGGCTAGGAGATGTCTCCCCTCTTCCATAGCCAAATTATTGGAGAATGGAGTTTTTTAATAAAAAGATATACAAGTCTTTGCAATTAAATATTTTAATGCTTAACTTATTGTGTGAAGCTCGTAGCTGTTTGGAGAGAAAACAAAATGCTCTAGAGAAAATGAACGGGACAGAAAGAACGTTCTGTTCAATCAGCGAATGTTTGTGTTAATACTCGTTCTTTGTTTACATTGATATTATAGAATATAATCTAAAGATAATGCAAAAAAATATCTTAACCAATAAAAACTAATAATTCTATTTTGACAAGATAATATGTATTCCCAATCGACTAGCTACATAATCAAATGATATTATCATGTATGTAACACTGCGACCTAGAAAAGAAACAGATACGAAGTGTTAGTTAAGTGACCTTTAGTAAGCGTTTACAGTAATGAATAAATATTCATTCGGGCTAATTTAACATTTGAACCGATAGCTTCTTTTTGTAAATATATCTAGACACGAACAAATGATAAAATTAATTTATTTTCTTAGGTGCTAATATTGCATAGTACTTTCTAAGGTCATGAATGAAATCATTGAATTTGAGACGAAAGGTGAGCTAATAGAATGTCAAATTTTCATGAAGTGTGAAACTACAATCCTTCTTACTGACTGATTCGAAATGAAATGTATACGATTGCTAATTATGAAATGTAATCTTATGTAAAGATCTTCGATTAAACCATTGTAACTTAATATATTCGTTTACAGTTATGTTGATACATTGTGATATTTTTTTTTTGCACCCTATCTATTTTGTAATTTACTTGATGAAACGATTCTTTTTCAATCAAGACAATCACGATACTTTCTATCGGATTGAACGAATTCTCATGTTGAGTAAAAACAAGTCAGAAGATTATAGAAAATTCACGATAGAGTACGCATAAGATAGATTTTGAACTTTATGACATTATAACAAATAGTTTTAGAGCAATTTCAAATATGGTAGTTCGATAGCGCTTGTAGATAAGTTCTATTCATTACAACTAAACTAAGGAATGTAATATAGAAAATGCTTGTTGTATGCACGGGCTGTTCATGTTATCGACAAGGAAACCAATTTATCTGCGAATTGTAATTCATGTTGAAGGTTATGATTGAATCGAAAAGGTTGATTTAATTACTAGCATGTCTATGAATTTCAAAATTGTAGTTCTTTTAAACAGTTGCCATGATTGATATCTCGTCGAGTAGTGATGATCATGTTATTAAATGATGCAATCATACTACTCTCTTATGTATTTGTAGTAGATAAATAAAGAGTAGAGGATCGACAATATCAAATGATCATCGTTTAATACCACTTCGCATTTCAGCTGTTTTCGTTGGCCCGATATTTTTAATTGTTTTTCTAGTTTCCAAAATATTTGATAGAACGAAATACTAATGTTCGTTTCCTGTTTATTTTGATTGCAACAATTAATCCTATTGAGTTATCTTAATAGCGAACCAAGTTATGTAGTTATGTTCAGGCAATATATCTGCTCGTCTTAAATTTGCATCGTAATCTCAAACTAACATTACAACAAGTATAACCCTAATTTCTAAAGTTCAATCACATCTTATTGTTATCTTCATGTAATAATCTCTTACTTATTATACTTATGCGCTTTTTTACACAACTGATCAGATAAGCAATTTTCAATAATTCGAGAAGAAAAACTCCAGATACTTGTTTCTCTAATACTACAGAATTTTATAGGTCATTGTTTTCGCAAAGCATTCAAAGAAAAAATGCATGAAATTAGCGTTCCATTACGATGATGATATATTCTTCCGATCTAAGATCTTCTAATCCATATAATTCAAGGTGAAATTTGAATGTTGAACAAATAAATTCAAGTATCTAATTATTTGATTCTAGACTGCTTTTCATAGTTGACAAACTTTTTTTGAGTGTTTTCGAATATAGTAGACTGATCAGAAATTTGATCTTACAGACTATTAGAATACGATATATGTGAAGTTTTTGTCTAGTTATTGCATTTAAACTAGCTTAGAAGAAAATACAATCTTGTTACATTTATGATCAAGCTGTTAAATTTCATATAAGTACTTATCAAACTTTGAAATTAAACATAAGCTGAAAGTGTTGTTTAATATGTCAAGCATCGTATTGACTTCGTAGTAATTCTATCAGCTTCATTCACAAATTATTTGCTTAATCTGGTTCAAATATTTTTACTGATAAAAAAAAAAAGAAAATTCATATTCATGTACAATTAACAATCAAATTTAAACAGAAAAAAAGAATATTTTGTTTAAATTAATGTAATTTATTCATATGCATAAATAGTTTCTTCTGCCAGAAGTCATTATGAATAACAACAGCATCACATTGAATTGAAAAATGTCGAACGGGCATATTAGTAAAACGTTTACTACCCGAATTATACCTAAAAATGTAAACAAATCAATGCATTTCATTGGAGTATTGATAAAAAAGAAAAGAAAAAACAATTCCTACTTGAACCATTTTTCAACCATAACTTCAGTAATAATATTTGGTCCAACGCCATGTACTTTTTCGATAATATCTGTTTCAGGTATGTACATATAGACAGCACGAAATTGAAGACGATGATCCCGAAAGAGAATGATAAAATGTCGAGCCTCGCATGACTCAATTTCCTATTGAAATTTAATCTTGATGTAAAAAATTATCAAAAAGAAAAGAGCATGATATATCTTACTTGAATAATAACATCACGTTGTCGTTCATTGGCTGGACCAGCAAGAACGCTTTGTTTCAATGAGTTAATTATGGTTTTTTTATTTGATTTCGTTGATAAATGTGTTTGACTTCTACCAAGGCGTGAGCCTTTGAAAGTAAACAATCGTTTGTTGACATAAAAAACCGAATACACGATTAATTAATCCTTACCTCCTGGCGTTGATAAAGCAATCGAAGAAAGTGAACCACTTAATGGAGATTCAATAGTTAAATCAAATGGTTCATCAAGCAAATTGAATGATTTTTGTTGTGATTGTTTGTTCTTATTGAGCATCGAAATATTCATTAGACTACCGCCAAAGAAGCTCGATGGTCTTGATGTTCGCATTATTGGTATTGTTGCTTTTGAATTTAACGATGTGAATGAATCATAATGTTCATTAATATTGCATGTACTTGCAGCTCGATTCATTTTTGATCGAGATGCAGTTGTTGACGCTATTAAACTTGGAGATACAAAATCATATCGATTTGTATTACGTTTTGGTGTTTGTGCTAAAAGTAATTATATTTACAAGTGTCGAAAGAATCAATGATTATAGGATGTTTACTTGTTTTTTTCCCACTGGCTGTACTGAATAAATCAAAAGTTGAACCACCGCAACTAACATCATCGTCAAATGAAACAAATGATGTCATTGATGCTTTGCGCTTTAAACGATTTCGATTTCGTGCCGCTGCAAAATAATAATCGTTTGATGATGGTGGATCAGCTTCTAAACGTTTTTGTTCGATATGAGCTTGTAAAATTGTTTTACGACGAAAGTCAGTTTCTTGTCGTCGCTGTGCTGTATATTCTTCATACAGACGACATTCGTTTTGGTTGTCAATAGCTGTTACTAATCTTTCATTTTTCTTTATTAATTGTTCTTCACGACGTTGAATTTGTCGACGAATTAATGCATCTTTTTTAGTTTGCATTCGCTCGAGATCTTGAGCCTGAGATATTAGATAAGTGAAAGTTTGAATAAATAAATAGAAAGAATAAAATTAGTTTGCTTACAGTTAGTGGAGCGCCGATCGGAATAAATACCATAGTTTCTTGATTGATTCGAATATTTTCTGGTTCGTCTATATTATTATCTATAGCTTGAATAAGAAGATTTATAAGAAAAACTCGAACTTTGTTTTGGATCTTCTAATATTATTATTTCTTCAGGCTCATTATGAAATATGATCGGGTTCACTTTATGTATAGATTTCAAAACTTAACAAATTCGAAAAAAGTTATGAAGATATTTGCGTTTCATGCTAACGATTAATCATCTAATTTTGAGTGAATATTTTACACTATTAGTTTATTATTAAATTTTATATAACCTATTTGCATGTAGATTATTTGCAGATGATATGATCGATTTCATGTATATATATAACAGTTATCTATTCTATGGGCGACTAAAGAGATTTGTCCAAGATTGAATTAAAACTGTATCGCTTTTTTCTTTCAATAGACTACTATTAAAATACTAGATGTCGACATAATCATCTGAGAAAACGAATGATAAAAGTATCCGATGTGTTTCGATACATGGAGCTAGATTTCTTGTCTCGTAATGATCTCTAGAATTTGCAATTTTATTTACAACAGAAGTAGAAATATAATAATCGTTCGATTTGACATTATCTAATTTTGTAGAGCTGTTTCTACTCATCGTTACATTGAAAACATTTTTCTATTTTCATCAGCAAGTAAATTTGCCTAAACAAAAATAAATTATCTCAGAATTTTTGAGTATCTCGAATGTAACGCTATCATTTGTAGGTAACAATCAAAAATTGTTTTCTATTTAAATGATTAGTAGGAGATAGACTCACGTCAATGAAAAAAATTTCGAAATCTGTCTTGCTGATCAAATATTCATGTAAACATTTGCATAACATTTAACTATAATTACACGAGTTTCTCAAATACGACATGTACAGGAGTACTCAAGAGAGGATCCTGTGAAATCTTGAAAAAGTCAAAAGCAATAAAGACACAAATTAAAGATTGAAAATAAGTTATTTTACAATAAAACAAAAATAGCATGACTATGCAAAAGACCTATCTCGGAAACATGAAATACCTATCGTCTATCTTTGTTCCAAAGTCTTAATTTTTTTCTCTTTCTTGCCGTATAGTAAAAGCAATAGCTTCAAGCAATCTAATTAAATATTTAACTTATGAATAAAAACTTAGAACTCTCCTGTACAATTAACAGGCAAATTTTTATTTACTTAGTTAAAACATTCTCAAGATATCCTATCCTTTTTCTTCTAGTAAGTCATTTCTAGAACAATCGATACGTAATCAAGAGCATAATCATTCAACTATGTCGGTTCAAAGGCGATGTATGACGAGTCATGAACGATTGACATAACTATCAATCAAAATTTATAAATACTTGAACATTCTTACTGATGAAACTTAATGACTATATTTTAACAACATAATAGTTTACCATTTAATTTCTTTTTCGACGAAATTTCTTTTGGTTGTTCATCAGCTGTACGGTTATTGGAAAATCTTTGTAATTTATCTTTAATATCGCTTAGTTCAGCACTTAATTTATTTAAAACCGGTGTTGAACGATATTGATTTTTCTTATCATTTGATAAATATGAAATTCCTGCACTTGTTCCGATAGGTCGATTAGTAAGCGAATTCGATGTTGATACAGTCGGTTTTATTTGTATGTCTGGTAATTCACCACCGAATTGCTTTCTCCACAATTCTCGTAGAACTTGTATAATAGCAAGCATCTCTTCTTTACTTAATGGTTTACTTAAATCGACAAGGGCTGGATTTTTTATTGTGGTATCGATAATATCATCGTTATTGACTGTCTTAGCGCCATCACTACAACCAGAATCACTCGGTGATTCTTCCATAAGACATGGTAACATTGATGAACTATGATAATGATAATTTGTAGATAATCGAGATTCATCATGTGAAGAATACACATTCTAAAATTGAATATATCAATTTGAAAGGTCAAGTTTCTTTCTTTTTTTCAAGTGTTTACCTCAAGTGCTAAAATATATGATGATGATGATGATGATGGAGGCGGAGGAGGAGGAGGAAGCGAGGATTGTTCTCCTACTACTGTTGAAGAAAGCACTTGATCTGGTAGATTTGAAGATGACGACGGGAAATAGCGACATAGTCGTTGTTTTTTAGCATCGAGTAAAGTTCTAAGAAAAAAAAGTAATGGATCATTTATTACTGTTTAATGTGCATCCAACTGATATGAATCTGTCTTTCTATATATATATATATATACATATATGTCATGTTGTACGTGTATACTCAAAATCATATACTTAATCGATTTCAATATATGGACTACTCAACGTTCTTCTTTTCGTTTCTTTTTTCATATTTCATATCACTTGTTGTTTTATGTTCAATTTATGCATATTCATATCAACTGTCACGCAATATATGCATTGTAGAGGATTCTTCATTAATCCCACAAAGATTCTTTGTTCATCTTTTTTTCTTCTTTCAATTCATTATAGTTTACTGTTATGACAGACTTAGTAGAATAAAATCAGTCAATCAATAGTCAATAGTACTATTGTAAAATTGTTTGAATAGGAGTATATTTATACGTATATAGAGCTTAATGCAAAAGAAATATTATGTCATCTCAATTGACTTGAAAAAATTTTCTTACCTCACACGCTGCAATTTGTCTTGTAGTTCATTATTATTAATATTCATTGATAATATAAATGAAGAATCATTGGTTTTAGAAGCAGAAACAGCGGCAGCATCTAAACGTGATTTAGCTTGTGCTTGCCATGTTGTTATTGGTATTCTTGGCGAGATGAGATTTGGTGGAGTTCTATTTGATGTTGTTGGTGTTAGAAAGTCACAGGATGACGAGGATAGAGATGATAATGGAGAATAAAATTCATTGGTTTTATTTTGATAAGCACTATGACTTTGAGCAATCCAACGTGAAACATAACTTGTTGGCGTTGTTGCTGCAGAATTTGAAGTAGTAACAATAGTCGTCATTCTCGTCTGTACTTTCACAATTCGTCTAAGATATCGATACAATTTACTATCTAATTGTGATATATGATAGAGATAAAAATGTGTGTAAGATAGTGTTTGGCCCCGGTTTAACAGTCGTATGTCAACATGTCACTAACGGGTAAGTAAGTGAGAATACAGTACATATATATATATATATATATACACATATGTATATGCATATATGATCAAGAAAGAGAAAGAAAGCGAATAAGAGAAATGACATACATAGACAAAAGATGGTAGAGGAGCTATTTGAATAAGATTAGCCTCAGGTGAGAATATATATGTATATATATATATATATACAGAAAGTATATGGAGCTCATCGGTCGTTCTAACCAAACAATTGACCACTAATTCATGTATACGAATATACAAACGTAAAGAAATGATGCAATCGAAAATTTGATACTCATGTGAATGAAATATAAATTGAAGAGGGAAAGAAAGGAAGAGAGAGAGAGAGAGAGAGTAATCATTTTTTCTGCCTATTCTCTTCATCTCTTCATAGAAAACTTCATTTTCATCTTCAATGTTATATTAACAAGGTTGCTACTATTATGACTTATTATTCACAAACTATTATTCAACAATAAACAAAATAGTACATAGAAGATATTAGTTCATGAAAAGAAAAAGACTGATGTCAGTCTAAAATACATGATAAGAAGTATGAAAGCATACAGTAATAGTCAAGGTAGATAGAAACAAAGACCTTGGGTCATTTTTTTCAATGATTTTCAATGTGATTTTTTGCTAAATGATGATACTCTTTTCCCTCATATTTACCTTTGCAATCATAGACATCAATGTCGCAAAACTATACCCTGAAGCTATATCGTTCACAAAATGTAATAATAATAATAATAATAATAATACAAAATTTGTTATTTATCTCTCTCTCTCTCTCTCTCATTGTCTTTTAATAATCGATCAATTTCAATTTGCTATACATTTACGTATCTAAAAGTACTTAGTCTTTCGATGAAGCGACAAAAAAAAGAAAAAAGCAAGAGATAAAGAAGAGAAAAGGAAAGCCAGACGATACTGTCCCATCACTTTAATAAGATCAATGCTTTTTGTATAGAAGTATGTGTTTTTTCTGTTTCGACTTTGAGTATGCATACTTGTATAATATCATACATACATTTGACCTTCTTCTTCTTCTCCGTTTTTTTTAAAGTGAAGCAAATCTATGAATTGGCTTGTGTTTGTGCACAAAGATGGGTAAGAGAGAAAAAGGAGGAGCACATCAAAGCGAAAGAAAATGATGACAGCAATTGAAATATTAATGATAGAAATAAGTGAGACAAAAAAACGACGTACGAAAGTGTTAAGTTTTATTGAATTTAATATTCAAATAAATTGTTCGAAGCAACAGAGAAAAACATCTAACACTAGTATTATGTCTATTCTTTTTTAGGCGATTTCTTTATAGATCAATTTTTAACTTTAACAATATGTACATATATATATATATACCTGTTAAAATTTTAATGATTGAGTTGTTCAATCGAGTGTGCCATCATTTCGCTTTTTTTCTTTCTTCACCCAATAAATCTCGCAATTCGACAGGTTGTCAGTAACGATTAGTCGGTATATAGTAAAGTTGTTATAATGAGTTCTAATCGAGAGGAGATATAATGAGCATATGATGGTCGGAGAATAATTTGTATGCACGTAAGTCTTCGTTCAAAATCAAGTACCGTATATACGTTATATATGCACGTGTCAATATGAACAAGGAGACAAGGAGATACCGTTGAATGCAACTGATGCGAATAGGAGCGGATGGTACAACTGAATGAACATCAAAGAACAGGAGAAAAGAAAACGAAGAAAAAGGTGTTGGAGAGAACAGCATAGTAAGGTGAATAGAGCAGAGGTGTATAATAGTATCTATAACGAACATAGCCTTGTATCTTTGATTTAGGTTTCGAACATTGGAATCGTATATGCTGCACATATCAGAATAAAAGACAGGAGTGTTATAAAATAAAAAGAAATTGTTTGAAAAGAAAAATTCTTCATAAAGAATTATTAAACGAATGACAAATAATTGTTCTTTAGTCGTTATTGGGATATCAATCACTTCGAAATTTGACCAATAAATAATAGTTCAATGAACGATTGAATCAGAAATATTATCGCGAAATATTTCTTATCATAATTGCTCTATCCATGAATGTATAGGTATGTTGGTAATAAAAATGCATACATCAGTATTTATCAAAAATAGATAAAAAAATGATTGCTTTAAATTGTGAATTTATTGAATAGAAAATTTATTTTGCAATAAAATCTTAATATATAATGAGTTGATATTTTTAAATGACATTCAATCTTCAATTCTCCAATGTCAACAAAGAAATATGAGTCCTATTGATAGAGAACTGTGTATAGTCTATGTTTACATTATGCCATCACTGATTGATCGTCAGAATAAGTCTGTTCATTCGCCATAAGCCTAACTGATCCTTGATTGATAATTAAGATATTCATATAGTCTTGTTTAACTGTTTCCAAAATGAACTCTTATCGATTACAGTTAGATTTATGTAGTTAACCTTGATTAATCGTTCAATCGAGATCAATGAAAAAACTAATTAAAAATCGACGGTATACAATATTCATATTTCGTATGATGGCTATCTTTAAGCCAAAGTCACAAACTATTCTAAAATACGAATATCGATCAAATCACTATATTCGTTGTTCGTGTTGTTAATTGCATGGCATTACATGCTGCGTTTTAAGGCTACTCAATAAAATTCGAAAGTACTGAGCTATGAAGATATTTTTTGTCCAATGATTTAGTGTGTAGACTAGACTTCTATTGAATGGCACTGTCGAAATTCAATGTGCTTCAATAGAGTAGAAATGAAACAAAGATTAAGTTTCAAATTATCTCGGTTATTTATCTTGATTGGCTCTTAAATAGAAGCTAAACTAACAATAGAACGAGTTGACGATCAAATCAAACCCGAGAAAAAAAATCATAATGAGTAATAGAATCCATCAAAAAACTAACTGAAAGGAGGAAACTTGAATTCAAACGTTATTTTCTCTTAATTGTTCAAATACTTCAGTTATTCTATAATTAATTTGCAATACAAGCATGATTCGATTAAAACTAAGCATAATGACGGTTTTTTTCGTTTATTGCGATATTCGAATGTATGACATTGGGAAGAATCAATCAAGTTTCATCAATGGTGACGTTTATTTTTCATTTGCTTCACTTCAAGTATCACTTATTATGTTTTAATTCAATATTTGACAATATATCGGATGCATGCTTTGTTTAGGTTGTCTATGTTAGCAGAGACTTGACCCTATTTTCCTTATGCCGATGACATTAGCCTTGAATACTTTTCTGTTTCACAAATTAACCATGAAGACCAAGTACATAGTGTACAATTCGCTGTTTATAGTTGCATCTCGTATAGTTGGCGTTAATTTACCATTACTATCAGTTTTTTTCTTTTTTTTTATTATCAGACACAGACAGTTTTGACAAAAAAATGATGCATTAAGATAACACAAATTGTCAAACGCATTAGACTACGAGTCTGAGTGCGATGTGTCTGACCTAGTTTTGTCGGCGATGAAGGTTTGCCATGAAATAACCATCCAAATTACTTCAGAGAAATCATGACCCACAATCTATATGATATTCTAATTATTGCGGTTTTTCTTGATTTGAAATAGTTTTGTTTCTTATTATCCTTGTATATTCTCATGTGAAAAATTGATGTATTTGTATAGAAGTTTTGAACCATTAAAATCAAAGTAATTTTGTTGAATTGCTTTTGCTCATGGACTTTGTTTCAAATTTTTCTTCAGTATCTTTCGATAATGACTATTGTGTATAGGAGAGAAAAGTCATGATTATCGCATACGTGTACTATGTCTATTTTTAAATAATTATTCATAAGAAATTGTTTTAACAAGTTTTGTCGTAGAAAGTTCGTGTATCAATAGATCTACTGCAATTTTGTTATATTATATTGAATTGAAAATAATCCAGATCTGAAAAAAAGCAAGATTATCTCACTATATCAGAGCAGAAAAGGATCTTTAGTGATTCCCAACTATCTAGAAAAACTTGTTAGAAATTTAGTAAATTGAATGTTTCAACAGCAAGAAATCAAACGATCTTTTGAGAGTAATCGACATTTAAATGCTCTGCATCTACAGGTTTATTCTCGATATTGTGCAGTAAGATCTAAGCATGTATTTATAATAGAAAATAAAGTAACAAGTGAACTGGCCTAACGGAAAAAAAAGGATAGTGAGAAGCTCCAACGCTGTTTCAACTGATTGTATTTTGAGTTTTGTATCAGATCATTAACTTCGGTTCGTTTGAACAACTATTTTCTAGTATGTCGTCAATGTAATACATTCTATGGGATGCATTCTGGCTAGGGGTGCACCGAATCCAACTCCAGTCAAATCCAAATCCAATTCTAGAATTGGATTTAGATAGGGGTGTCGCAATACCAAGGCTGTACTGGGGTATTGATATTGATCCCGGTATTGGTATTGGGGCTGATAGCAGGTCGATTGAAAAAATCATCCGTCTGCGTTGCCGAAAAACATGAAAATTTTTAAAATCTGGTAATCCAGCTCGACTCCTTGGCCCCGAAAACCTTCGATCAAACTTTTAAAAAAATCGCTACGTTATCAAAGTATCCCACCTTGGCTAAGATAAATCAAAATCAAAATTTCGAAAATGTTTCAGCTAAGGTAGATTATTTTGATAAAATAGCGACTTTTTTTTAGAAGTTTGATCGAAGGTTTTCGGGGTCAAGGAATCGAACTGGGTTATCAGATTTTTGAAATTCTGCAATCTTGATTTTTTTCAGTCAGGGTAGCGTATTTAAGAAAAATAGCGATTTTTTTAAAAATTTGATCGAAGGTTTTCGGGGTCAAGGAATCGAACTGGATTATCAGATTTTGAGAATTTTCATGTTTTTCGGCAATCAGAAGTATGATTTTTTTCAATCGACCTACTATCAGTCCAATATCAATACCCTAATACCGTATTGGTATGATGACATCCCTAACCAAATCCAACTCCAAGTCAAATCCAAATACAATTCCTGTCAACTCCAGTCAAATCCAGGAATTGGATTTGGTGCACCCCTAATTCTGACCGTTATAATATCTATTCATACTATAATTTATTCCTTCTGTCTAATGCATCAACTTTCTCTACATTTCTAGATTTCCTTCGATTTCAAAACATAATCAACTAAAACCTTAATCAAATTATAGTCTGCCATGGTTCATCGCATTGAAACATTTTCTATTTGAACAACAATGATATTTATTCATAAAATTTTGATTAGACTATTGAGAGTTTGACATCTAAATTTGAACAGTTATGGAAAAACTACACGAGTTAATATTGATTTGCACGTTTCTTTATAGTTCGATACTGTTTTACTAAAATAAATCTTTTTCTTTATTGAATAAAAACGAATAGAATTTTTCGGAATAAATTTAAGAGTGTGCTAAAAATTCGGTGCTGTCGGACTTCAGATCATATTAGATCCTTCTTTACTGAATTCGACTTGACATGATTCGAATCGTTTATATTTAGTATAATGAGAACCGAATAGAAAAGATTGATAATACTTGAGAAACGAGTATGCTGGTTGCCACATATAACGATTGATAATGAGTTCTGATTTTTAGATAAACAAATTAGCTAAAATAAATACAATGCTTGATAAATAGAGACAAATAAAACCGTTTTTTTTACGTCGCTGGCTCTTTGCTTTGATCCATAGTACGGAACGAGGACAATCTGTCGATCAGTAGTATTACATCAAACATTATCAGAATGAATCTTTAGAACTTTTACTACCCTTTTATTAATATCATGAACTCGTTGTTATTTTAAACGTTTAATGAAATAAACAATTCATTTACCTTCATTTCTGAATCACTCGTTTCGGTTTTAAGTAGTCATTTTTAACTGCCCACTATTTACTCACAGGATTCAAACAACATGTACGATAAACATTTAAACATGTAATTGATCTATTTTTTTCTCGGTTATTTTTTTCTTTCTAAATAAAGTCAATAAAATACTTTTACACTTATAACACGTAACAGAAAGCTATTCAGTCGAATAGAAAACAAATCGTTTATTAAAGTCATTGTGCAAAGAAAGAGAGGAAAATGAACAATGTTAACAATAATTCATCTGTCATCTTACAAGTGTGCAATCTATGTTACTCAGCAAGATGATTGTTTTGACATTAAATTTAATCATATTTTTATTAAATCGATATTTCTTTACATCGAAAAGTTCGTTTATTTTCTTTGCTTCAATTGCAATAGGTCACAATAGTAATCCTATATGTGTTCTGCCCACAACTTGATATTTGACTTTATCTCAGTACTAAAATTTAAAAGAAAATTTTGTAGTTGTAAAACAATGGATCTCAATTAACTTCGCTTAGAAAATTTTCCAACGGATACTGCAGATATCGTGAAAAACTTCTTCCTCTCTATCCTTGCTCAAGATCTTCACAACTTTTCAATCAAATTTACCAAAGATTTTTCATTCGCCTCTCGTAATCATATATCATTGTCATGGATTCTGATGAAGCTAGAGTATACCTCATTTTCTCTCTAGAGTACATTGAACAATATACACGTCGGTAGTTCAAAATCATATTACTATGATGACAAACGACATCTTTGTTAACAAACTAGTTTGCATATGGCGCAAGGATAAGTTCTTTCATTGAACCAATGAAAAAATCAAAAACAAAAATAACAACAAAGGAGAAAGAAAGAAAAAAAGAATTCTTCATCTTCGTCGTTATTTTTTCCCTTGAGATTAATTTTTTCTTAGGCTATGTTATTCCTCTTCATTTATTTCAATTAAAAGTAACACAGCGTGAATTCAATATTCACATTTTCTGCATTAAACGATCCCCCAACTATTTCTATAAACAATAGTTTCTTGCAATTTATCTATCTGTTAGATCGTAGACAACAGATTAAACAATATATTTTACTAACGATCTTTCCTATTTAATCTATCATCATATTTACATATTGATACGTCTTTTTTTTTCAATGGATTTTGAGATAAAGCCAATCTTGAGTTTTAATATTAGTGCTTTTTAATGATCACATTATCGTATGTTATTAGAAGGATATAAGAATTCAATAAAACTAATTTTAATAATAGAAAAATACATAAAAATCAAAAACAGAAATATCTTTATATCAATGTAATTCTTCATCGTTAATCTTCGATGTGGAAGTCGTGCAGAAAACTATATAGTTTCTTAGCAGACATCCTACCTTTAATAGAACTAACGACTTTGTCTTTTTCTCTGATCATATGCTTCATTATTCTTTATACTAATTGATTGTAAACTATTGTTCTATTATTTTATAAATAAAACTTTTGCTTTCTACTTTTAGAATATTAATTGTAAAAAGGAAGGTGTCCTTGCGAATAATCATGATCAACAGCGGATTCACTATTCGATTGTTATTATCTACACATATGCTAAGCTAATAACAGAATAAAAAAAAGTCTCATTTTGTATTACAAGTTATTTAGTTGTATTCATCTTAAAATAATGACTGGTTTGAAATCGATAGATTCAATCAAGTAAAATATTTTGTTGAATATGCACTATTGCCTCAAAGCAGATAACTTCATTTCATATTTTAAAATAAATCTAACTATCTAGTCGAACACATTCCTCTACTTATGTATATATATATTGATATTGATATGAATTAGAAGCAATTGTAAGTTTGCTTTCTTTTAATTTCGAAAAAAAACACTACTGAAATTGAGTCTCTATTGAATAATTCATAGTGTCGTACATCTATGTACAAGTTTCTGTGTTTTTAAAATCATAATAGACTTTCAGCCAATACATAAATTTCATTCTTTTCTGTTCTCTTCATATGATAGCATAGCCATTAGTCGAAAACACGTGAAATGCCAAATGACGTAAAATGTGTGTAAAATTCATTTTTTTCCCGCGCGATAAATTGAAAACAAAGATTAGAACAAAATATTTACAATAGACGAATATTGCGAACGGATTCAATTAACGTATGTATTTATAAATCAGCCCAGCTATGAATTGTAAATGAAGTTCATGTATGTATTCATAGTTGATTGAATCATATAAACTATTGCAAGAAAACCTTGATTTTTCATCATTTTACTTTCTACTATTCTACTGCGGTGAACCTTGGTTTATTACATTAAACAAAAACAAATTTACAGTATTTCTTCTATGATAATAATAAATGATTTTGATTTAATTTCAGATGATGCAGCCGTCATTAGGTAATGTAGACAGTGGCGTCAATAGTATTCATCCACCTGTACCAAATTTTCGTATGCGCAATAATTCTTATTCGACAACTCCATTTACAAATAATTATCAATCAACATCACCAACACATTGGTTTTATCCGCCTCCATTACAAACTCCGCCGCCACCACAATTAACATCAACAAATGGTCAAACATCGATTCAACAGTTTCTTAATTCTGATATGCTTGCATCTATGTCAAGAAGTAATTCTCAGCCAGATCTAACAGCAACACTAAATACAGTTCAATCATCAGTTAATCAATTAACATCATCGAAATCTATGTCTGTTTGTTCCGATGATTTATATATGGATATTAGTGCTTGTAATAATTCAAGTGTAGTTGACGATTTATTTCTTGGAATTGAAGCAGATTTTATTGGCACATCAGATCTATCGGATTTTTTTGAGAATGATTATTTTTCTGAATTAGACGATACACGTTCACTATTTCAACAACTTGCAAGTTCTTCTAGTCCATTACAAGGTCCACCACCACAACGTAGTGCACCGTCGTCACCTAAACCTCAACAAAAGACTCGCACAAATACAAATGGACGACAATTACAAACAAAATTATGGTCGAAAATGACAATTAATGAACAAACATTAGCAACGGAAGATTTAACACGTATTATAAATGAGCAGCTGGGCAGACGTGAACAATTAGAAATAATACGAATATTACAACCCGATGGACCACAATTGTTACCACATCAAACGGAATTTATTTTAGATTTTTCTAGTATGAACGACGATAAATATCGACGTATTAGAAATATAATAAAATTTAATTTGATTGGTGGTGGTGGTTCAATAAATGATGAAAGTGATGGTTATTCATCGTTGTCATCAAATAATAGTGATCCGTTATCACAACGTATTGAAAAAGCACTGAAACTACGACAACGTAAAGAACAAAGACAAGCAGCAAAAGAACATCGTTCAGGCTTATTTAACGCTCAACATCATCAAGTACTTGAATTAACAAAATGCGATGAAGATATTGAAGTAGATATTTTATCGTAAAATGTGTTTTTTAAAATATTATTGTTGCTCGTTGTTAACTGTCTATTTCTCTCGTTCTCATATACGCTCATTTTTTTCCATACAATTGCAATTGTACTCGTTTTTTTCTCATATCGTTTTTTTTTCTGTCTGTGCCTATGTCGCTCTTTATTTTTTTTCTCTCTGTGCACTTGCTTGTGCGTGTGTGCATGAGGATTGGTGACAAAAAAGGAAAGAAACTGAAGAAGTGGCATTTTTATTTACAAAAAAAGACATTTTAATTGACGTTTTATTGGAATTTTAGGCATTATTATTAAAGTAAAGTGAACATTTCACATACTCATATTCAATTTTTTATTGATTTTATTGCCTTGAAAATTTTTAACAGTGAACACATTTATTGATAGTAATGAACACGAGATCGAAAATTCAAACTTTGAGTAGAATTTCAATCTCAAGAGTCTAATACTCAAAAGTTCTGCAAATAAAATTCAATTTTTTAAAAATTTCTTCAATAAAATAATGGCTTTGATTGTAGAGAACATTGCTTGAATTTTATTGAAATTGTCAAACTCCAGAAAATAATCATCAATAAGTTTACCTATTCACGAATTTTAACTAGTACACATTTTGCTGCAAATGAAAGTACCATTATAATTAGAATCAGTGGACAATTCTCTAATTGAATAATTTATTTAAATATTTTGAAAAGTTTATTTCAAATATTAAGTACACTATTCAATTGATGTGCTTATGATGATTCTAAATATTGACTTGAATTTATGACCGGTTATCTTTATATCCAGGGACATTCATTGCTTTATTTCTAGAGCAAAATTCTCTGCAAAATGATTTACGATTACCCGCCTATTGTTGAACTTGTCAAGTGATAACATGAAATTAACGTTATGAACAAACCTATATTATTCTCTTCAATGATGACAAAGAAAATTGTCACAAAGTTCCTGTTTCCGAAATCACTCATCCTACCATTGGACTCGGCAGAAAATTCATATTTTAGTTAGCCATATTATTAATCTATAATTTAAAAGTAGAACAAACCCAATGAAGTTCTATTGATATTTGTCATTTTGCAGAAACTCAATAGATTTCTAAAACGATTGTGTCGCATCTGGCGTTGATACTATAGTTTTATATATTGTTTTGAGCTCATTGTTTATCTGATGATGCGAAAAATCTATTGGGTGTGTGTCGATTTGTGTATGGTTTGAAATTTTGTTTGTTTAGTACTATACTTTAATATTTAAATGGAATGAAGTGAGAGGCCGATGAGTTTGATCATTTCTATGGTTTTATTCAATGTTCTTCATGGAAAAACAATATAGTTGTATGTCTAATGCTTAGAAAGCTAATCAAAGTAAAAAGAAGACGATAGGAGGAATTATTTCATATCCTTTTCTGTTTAGATTATGTAAAAGTTAAATAAACATTGATTTGCATATTTCTTGTGCTACTTTTGCGAACGAGACATTGTCAATAAATAAATATATATCTATTATTCCATTGGACTCGTTATCAATACAGTAGATCTTTATGGACTATTAATAAAATTGAGAACATTTTACTTGTATTTTCTTGAATAAAAATATCCCAAAATGCATGAAGATTCTATAACACTCGATGAACATCACTGTTTTAAACTTTGTTTTTCGATTTTAAAGAAAAGTTTCTCGAGTAAAACTTATCCCATCATCAATAATGATATTATTTTACGTTAGCGTCACAGAAATATTCAGTATTTTGACTTTTCCCTATACAGGATTAAACTGTTTCTATGTATTTATCAACATGAAAAACATACCTATTGTTTGCAAAAGATAGTTTGCATTTCTAAGTCAACAGTACTATTATTCTTTGTGGAAAATGTATTATTTTAGTAGATGATCATTGACGATAAATTAAATATTTTTTACGAGCAAATTATCATCGGCATAGTTTAATAAGTTGGATAGTTACCATCATTTTTAGACATGTTCTAATAGTTTCGATGATTATTGAATGCTTCTGTAGTATTTTTATGCTTAGATAGAAGTACAAGAAGCTTTTCTTGACTGAAAGTAACTTTTCTGTCAAGGACGTTTTCAAGAAGAAAATGGCACTAGCTAAACTTATATTAATAAGTTCCTTTCTGATTTCTTTTTCGCTTCAGTAGAACCATGTTTTTTATACTATTGTTTTTTCTCTTAAGTGTTTTCTAAACAGGGTATAAGAAAGAGAAAAACATTTTTCTGCTAACATTCTATCAGAACTAATTGTTTCGAAAATCTTTTTAGCGAATGTAAACATTAATCTTCTATAACATATGTCATACATAAATGACTTCATTAACTAGTCGAAGTTCTTTTTATTCGGCTGATTTCCTTAGATCGAGTGAGTATAAGGTAAAAGTTTGCAATTTTTTCTGTATGCGTTTTTTTTTGAAACAATCAAAGTAGACAAATAAAATGAAATAGGATTCTACCGGATTATGTCATTAGATTTTCATGTGAACTATGGAGTTCGATTCGAAGATTCTTCCTATGTCGACTATTGAGATTATCTATCATACATGAATAAAAGGTGATCATCTTTGTGATTGGTTATAATGAACGTTTTCTCTTGAACATACCTGTTGGTCGCTGAAACCTCTTTTATTCTGCCATTGTAATTAGAAAAGTTACATTTTGAATAGCTGATCGAATTGCTAAGTAGACTTCGTGATATCCTTTATTGAGTGCAAACTATCAGGTCATATCGTCATGTTTCTAAAAAGTACTTAGGATTGATAATTTAATTTATTATGCATCGTCAGTTATATTAACAGCTCTAATATACCATTTCATGGGTCCATATAAGTTGATGTCTACCTTTTGATCCTATAGTAGTATTGAATTTCTCGAGTCTTGAGCATAGAGATACTCTACTCAGATGCTTACAATTTTAGTAGTTATTTATAAGTAAACCAATTTTCGACTGAATGATTAGAACAGACATTGATCTTGTGCGATTTTCAAAGTTCATTTTTTTATGTTTGATTGAACTTGTTTTTGATTTCCCGTTCTTGAAATCATCGAAAGAAAAACTACAGAGCCACAATGTATACTCCAATAAAATAAAAATAGAATGAAATACTTTCAGAAGTCTTCATCACTAAAAACTTGACAAACTTATGCAAAAGGCAAGTATTTTTGATCGTAGATTTAAATGATAATTCATTGAAGCAAGACATTTTATCATTATTCATTCATGGCGCCTACAAGATTAAGAATAAGTTAACGAAGACATATGCTTATATATGTATTTTGTTCATCAAGAAGAAGAGATTCAATGCGTCTCGATTTCAACTTGTACAGTCAAGTGTAAATCGCTGAGTACATAGTATTTCAAATGGAAACCATCTGTAACGATTACAGTTAAAATGGAATGTAGAGTATCATATAGGACAATGATTTCTTCGTTAAATTAATAATATAATAGAAGCGATTAATATTGACTGGTTTTATATCTATCCTATACTAAACAATTTTTGCCATGCTAGATGAGAACAAAAAATATTCATGCATTTCGTAAATATTGACGTAGTTCCATTTGATTGATAGAATGGATACGTTCTTCACAATTAATTTTATTGAAGATTCATAGAAGATCACGAATCGAAATGATATTATCACTGGAATGCTCGACCAACCTACTCTAATGTATTATTCGATTGAAGGGCTGCGTCACAAGTTGTCGACAAACATCAGTAAATTGAATAAATATAAGACAAAAAATCGGTTATCTGATATGGCAATAAACATATTTTGCTTATAATATGTCTGATGAAAACTAAATATGTGTTGGCGATAACAAAGATGTAGAAAAACAATTTCGGCAGAGACATTATTGAGTACTATATACTAGTTCTAGGATCACAGAAAATTGGCAAATTTAGCAATGCTACGAAGATCCAACTCTGCAT
Source organism: Rotaria socialis (assembly GCA_905331475.1). Lineage (NCBI taxonomy): Eukaryota > Metazoa > Rotifera > Eurotatoria > Philodinida > Philodinidae > Rotaria > Rotaria socialis. The sequence goes on along the minus strand of CAJNYU010001524.1, from coordinate 19,449 downwards.
ATTACGATTTCTGCTGCATTTATCATTTAGACAGTATTTGCTTTATTTTTTTGGAAAACTTACTCCTTCAACGAGTGAATATGGGTTAAGTATGTTCTATTAAAATGGTCGACGCAATCAGGTAAGGTTTGAACCTGATTGTTATGCAGAACAATTCGATCAATAGAAGTTAATTTAGAACCTATCGGGATGAAAATATTAGGAGTTGGATCTGAAGCTGCTAAAATTGACTGTTGACATTCATAATTATATCTACTAGAAAGAACGGGGTCACATAAGGTGCCAGTTTTAGACCATCATCTGTTTCAGTTTGTTTATAGCTCATTAGACGCAGACTCTTACGAGGAATTGTTTGATACCAAAATTAATTTATTTTGGCAGAATCTACGGGCAGTTCTGTTCAAAATACTGAGATCCAGTTTTGTATATAAATGACTAATTCGTACATAGAACAAACACATATATCGTATGTTCCCTAATGAGATATTTCGAATCGAAAATTGTATCAAATAACTACCTACTCGCTACTCAATCTTTAGTGAGAATTTCAGCCCGAACGATTGAAACGCTACTGTGTAGTAATGAAATTTTTCTCAAATACTAAAAGAGTAAGATGTATGTTCGCCATACATATCGATTTGCTATAGATGTTTATTCTCTAAAACGGTACGATTTCAAGAATTAAGACGTTTCATTCTATTATCAAGCATTCGTTAGGTTTATTTTAATATATCTGCATAGTTTAGAAATATGGTCTCCAATGGAGCAATTATGACTAGATTAATATCATATGTCGAATGGCATTAGTTCATTGAAAAAGACTTTCTATATAAAATAATTCGTTAGTTCGGTATTTATATAAAAATGGCAATGTTCTATAAATATCTCGGAATTTTATTAGTTGTCTAGTGATCCTCTCAATAGTATCATTTTTATTGAAAGATATTCCTTGCTGTTTTTGTTTCTGTGGTACTTTGACCCATCGTAGCATAATGTTTTTTTATGTATAACGAGAGAATAAAAAAGATTGTTATTAGATCGTAGATGATTAAATCATGATAATCATAGGGGAATGGATTAGTTCTAATAGTGTTACCAAAAGTTTTTACATCGATGTGTCTCTCATCCAATCAATCCATCTATCAAGTTTTCCTATGAGCGACAAATCACCTGCCGTTTAACATTAGATGTTAGCTATCCTACAATGGTACGAATAGAAAAAACAGAAAATTGATACTCTGTTTTTTCCCTCAAGCAAACAGGAGAGAGGGAGAGCTAGAAAAAAAAAGGAGAAGATGACATCCATTCCAAGGACGAAATCACACTTAGATACGATCAAACATGGTGTAGTAAGATGCTGACTGATATAGAACAAGAAGGATCGTACAGACGCATAGTGTTCAGTCTATTGCTGTTAGATAACTCTTGACATATCAATCTTTTTTATTAATATGATCATGTTAGAGAACAAGTGATTAATGCTCTAGAAATATCTGTGCGTATATGTGATCTTTCTTCCACATGCTTCATACAATGACATTTCCCATTATATGTTGTTGTTGTCGTTAGCATCTATCCATTCACACTTTTTTCTTACTTGCCTCCTCATCATTATATATCTTATAGATTAGAAGAATAGTCAGTCAATCAGTCTTGCCATTGCATATTCTGACGCACAGATTTACACAATGGCGAAAGCACAGGTTGATACTGGTGAACTCTTTCTAAGTCGACTCTCAGAAACTTGCGTTTGTCGTCCAGGTGATAACGTACTTCTTGAGTGTTATGTTCGTCATCAACAAGTTAAATCAATAGCATGGTATGCCAATGGTGAATTAGTTGAACCAAGAGGCTTTCGTATGTGGCATCGATATTTACCAGCAACAGGCCAATGTACATTTTATATACGTTCTGTACTCTATTCGGATGATGGGATCTATTGTTGTGAAGCAACAAGTAAAGATGATCGTATTGAAGCATTGGAAATTAAATTAAAGATTGAAAATAGTAAGATCAAAATTTCAACAAAATCTTATGATTAATTAATTAATTTAGTTGATAAATCTTGGACTAAAATTCCTGTACTTCTCATGGCGGGACATGTTACACCAGAATGTAAGATTTTGCAATATATTATTATAGATTCATAAATATAACTAACGCTTGATAAGTTATTTCACAAAGAAACTTTTACTATCATATTTATATATCAAATTAATATTTTCGATTTTCTTAAATGATTATCAATCATCGTATTCAAGAGATATTTCCGTCTCCGACAATTTTCAATCTTCTTTAAAAACCGATGTGAATGAATTGAATTGAGAAAAGAATTGTTATCAATAAATCTCCTCGGTGTCTTTAAACGCAAGGATAAAGACTTTATCAGTGATAGACAATTTCTATACCTCATATATATATGCATATAGTTGATGCCCTCACTGTCATTCAGAGCTATTTTACAAACGATAACAGAAGCATATTTGGTCGCACATTGATTCCTGTATATTCTATCTTCGTCTTTTTTTTCGTCCTTCTTTCCCATATTGCTCCTCCATATAATGCTCTGTTGATAATGCATAATGTTAACAACGAGCACCCTTGTTCCGTAGGACTATCTTTGACTTTCTCGTTTCTTCTCGGCGATGGTGGCAATGTGTTACGGCATGCATGGATATGTACATTCGTATGTTATCCATGCGACGTCGCATAGATAGTATATTAGAACATGCTGTGAAAGAATAACAAAAGCGATTCTGCAAAAAAAAAGGAACAACTACCAGAAAAGAACAAAAAAAAGAAAGAAATCCTTTTTTTCAGCGATAATACACTAAGTAGATTCAACGATTGATAGCTAATTGGCGGATATAGTTAAAAAATACTAAAAAAAAAAACCAGATAAGTCTATTTCTTTCTTGTTTAGATGAAGATGAATCGAACACATTACTCTTCAACTTAGACAATAGAAAAACGATTACTGATGAAAATATGTTTCCAATTCATTGGTATGAATTACGTATAGATCGGCCATTACTCGATCCAACAATATCACTTGAATATACTTCACTACAATTATCATGTCGTATTGCTGGCCTTCATATTGATAAATTTGAATGGTTTCGAAACGGAGAATTGATTGCTGTTTGCAGTCAAAGTCCATCATCGTCACTTATAACAGTAGCAACAACTGATGAACAAGATCGTGGTTCATTTCATGCATCTTATGACACATTACCGGCACATTTTATAGCTTTATTAACTATTGATAGTACAACAAAACAACGTCATGAAGGTACCTATGAATGTCTTGCATCAAATGAATATTTTAAAGTTTCATCAACATGCGAAGTTATTATTAAAGAAGTCGAACAGCAAATATTAACAACTGATCAAGTAAATCATATATATATAAATGCATATAAATAAAATTTTGATCGTTTGAATTTTGTTTTTCGAAATTTTTGTAGACAATATTTTCTCGCTCAATCACTGACGTGAAAAAGCGTACAGATGACACTGATGAACAACAACAACAAATACTTCCAACGGATCCGAAATATTTTCGGCTGGATGATTTATCATATGACAATCAAAATCGACATCAACAACCATTGATAATCAGTCCTGTCGAATCATCATTTCGAACTATGGGCGATCAAAAGGTTCCTTCAATTGATAACAAAATAGAAATAGGCAAAACTGTTAAATGGAGTGAACAAGTAGAAACGTTTCGAAAAGTAAATCTTCTTGTCATAGAGTTTTTTATTTTTAAATCTTAATTTGTAACGATTTTACCATATTTTTAGAATGCTCCACAGAATGAACTTGAAACATTACTTCCGCCAATATCAGAAGCAGCTCCATTATCATCATCTGATGAAAGTAGTACTGCATCAGCTGGTGATCTCGAACAAATTCTTCGTTCGCACTCACTACTTGCAACACACCCACCGCCGAAAACCTTTGAATCCAGTAGTGGTTCCGATACCGCTAATGATTCCATTGGCATGTGTCCAGTATTTTTTCAATTACTTCCATCCAAAATGGAATGTGAAGAAGGCGAACGTTTACTACTTTCATGCCAAGTTATGGCTGGTATGCAATGTCAAATAAAATGGTTACTCAATGACAAAGTTATTTCTGAAAATAAATCTCGTACTCGACGTCATTATAATCCTGATACAGGCATTTGCTTTATGATAATTGATCCAACGGTGACTAATGATTCAGGCAGTTATCGTTTAATTATTTCTAGTCGACACGGTCATGCACAGTCAACATGTCAAGTCGAAATTTTAAATCGCCAATTACCACCTATGCCCGAAGATGACCTATCCACACGTTTATATTTTGTCAGACCATTGCCATCAACAGCAATCATGTGTCGCGATGGTGACACTGTACAGTTAACATGTGTTGTTCATGGACGACGACCAATACATGTTCGCTGGTTCAAAGATGAACAACAAATCTCAATTGATGATAAAGAACAACATACACGTCAGATTTATTTCGATGCTTTAACTGGTAAATCTACATTGACCATTCATGATATTTATCCAAGTGATAGTGGAGTATACCGATGCGAAGCAAATAATCAACAAGGCCGAACAAATACAACAACTACAGTTGATGTAACACGTTAGTATTTAAAATGAAATAAATACAATTACGATCTGTAAAGAATTGAAATTTGTTTTTTTGTTCTTTCTTTTTCCAGATTATCAATATGAAGGAGATAGTGAAATGTCTTCAGCATCATTTGCATCAAGTCCACCAAGTGAACATGAAGAATTAATGGGTTCACAATTATATCAATCTACAGATGAAAAAGTTTTATACGAAGAATCTCGTCGACTTGCGAACGAATTAGATGCACGTATTGCTGATCTATCGAGTGGAAATATAACGACTATGAATATTGTACAGCAACAGCGGCAATCCAAACATGGTAAAAATCCTTTTTTTTATTTTACTAAACATTAATCTGCTGATGTAATCTATCTTGAAAATAACATAAGTTATATTATGAAACACAATTAATCAGTTTCTGAAAAGAAGAGATAATGATTCTTTATATATTATCGTACTTCTATTATATAATAGTGTATTGTTCTCATATGTATCAATATGTTCGCTAATTTGTTTTCTTCTTCTTCTTCTTCTAGTATTCTAAGACGATAGATAATTCTAGAATATTAATTAATCCTAAAACGAATTTCATTTCATTTTGGTTTTTCATTGTTCATTCCGATCGGTTAACAATATCTTAATTATTAGTTAACATATTGATCAATTAACTTTTTGCGTAGCGATCTACGATATGAGAATACGATTATAGGCTTTATCAATATTCTACTGTCACGCCTACATTGCCTTGTCGTTCGATAAAAATGAATTGTCAATAACTGGTCTCTACTGGTATCAACGTTGACACTACCATAGAAGAAAAACAACAAGTATTGTCTATCAACATCATTTGTCTTGACGAGTCTTTCATATCATAAATTATGCTTATGCATATGTGCTTATGTTCCATGCATACTTTGCTGCTGCATATGCATATACATATACATACATATATATATATATAGATCGGTCATCACCCTCCTTCTATTCCGGATCAATATTAACTAAAAAAGAATAGAAAGAACAAGCCGAAACTAACGTTAATAGAAAAAAGAGAAGAAGAAGGGAAAAAAAGGAACCTTCACAACCTATGACTCTGCAATACTTGCAGCACTGTATCTTTCCTTTTTTTTCTTGTTCTTTCTACAAATTTAGCATCCTTGTTGATTTTCTTTTCTTTGATTATATCATCCTCTACAGCTGCCTACCAATGACCAAGTAAACATGGAGTTTGTCAGTCTTTTTTTTTAGCGGACGCCTGTAGTATTGGTAGATAATACACAACGTTTTCTTCTTTGCCTTTTGCTACATTCTATAATCATCATAATCATAGTTCGCTATACGGTATCGATATTTGTTTTGCTGACATCGGTGGGGTGCCTAATTAACTTTCGATTCAATTAAAGAATGGCCTTCAATGAAGATCGTATACCGAAATTTGTTAATATTGATGAACAATACGGAAGTAATAGAACTGATTCAATATTATTTGGATTTGAACAAGAACTAAAATCTGTTACTGTACGTGAAGGTGATTCAGCTCGATTAGAAGCTAAAATACGTTTATTATCAACATCTTCAAATATTCAAATTGATCGATCTCTATTACATGTTGAGTGGCGTTTAAATGATACACATATAACAAGTGATTGTACTCCACGATATCGATTTGATTCAATACCAGAAGAGAATCTTTATTGGATGGATATTCGACTATGTGAACAACAAGATGAAGGAGTTTACACGATTTATATTAGTTATGATCATGATAGATTTCATGATGAATCGAGTGCTTATCTCTTTGTTGACAGTGAGTTGAAAAAAAAATTAACAATACACTCATATCTATTATTACTTTAGAATTTTCGAGGAAAACAAATTTTTTTTTATCATTATTATGATTATTAAGGTACCGCAAAGTGAATATAGACTTGTCTAATTTGACATAGGTTGAATTTATTTCACATTGGAATTGACAAGAATATATCTATTTGATATTAATTAATAAATGAAATCAATTCAGTTATTTTGTTTTTTGAACATATTTATCTAAGTATTTTTATTCTACTTGATAACTTTGTTAGTATGATCTTGTGTATTCTTCAGGGTATATACAGCTGTCTTTACTCCTAAATTTATAATACCCTATGAAATAATTATGTAGTGTATTTGCTATAGTTGTTAGGCAGTATTGATTTGAATCTGATTCATTCATTTCTTCGAACGAAATAATGCTAGACAAATGACTATGTAGAAAAAATTGTTTTTGCATATTCGGCTTTTGATTCGAAATCATTGAATAATTCTTAATTAAATCGAATGGATAAATGTGCATAACTATCTCGTCGTCTCCTAATCTATTCAAGATTGCTATATTGTATATCTTGGCGATTTTCTTGCTTCTCTTTTTTAGTAATCAGATATACAATAAAACATGAGCAAAATAACACAAATTACTTTGGCTGGGATAATAGGTCAATTTTGTTTTGTATCCTACTATTATTTCTACTCGTTTCGTACTGAAAAAACAATACCATACGCAATAGTCTATTTAAGATAATCACCATAATATTTTCATAGTTATTTAAACTAAAGAACATTCTTCTAATTGTTGCAAAATGTATCTCTTGTTATCTAATAGAAAGAGAACACTATTGATACCATTTAATAAGTGTATTATATAGACCTTCTCTTCTGAAAGGGCAACTCCATCGTTATTTATACGGCGGTTACAATCGTCGAGACAACTATCGTCTTTGTTCTTTTCCGCATGGATGCTAAATACAACTAGAGTCACAATAATCGATTAATCTACGGTTGAGTGCTATAGGGGGTCAGACACGCACCTACACAAAATAAACAATGAATACAATCAGTGTATATTCCATTTGGATTGTTTTAATCTAAGAAAATCCAAATATAACTAGTAGAACATTTGATATATTCTCATGCCAAAGAATCATTTTCACAGTCAACGTAAATAAAAAGAAAAAAATATAATTTGAATGTTTAATGTTATTTCTAGGCTTTACTAATGAAAAGGAGGAGCAACCTGATCAAATAAGCCAACAAGGATTAAGCGCTGGTGATTCATGGTCATCAGCAACATCTCTTGATCGTTTTATTCCACCAACAATCACGCAATCTCTTCTATCGACTTATCGATATCGTGCTGGTAATAGAGTACAACTTCAAGTTGAATATTTTTCTCCATCAGTACAATGTCATTGTACATGGCAAGTACAGCATACAAATGATTCTGTACCACAACCTGTACTATCTGGATCAATAGTTAATACAAATTATTCATCAATATTAACTATCGATTCCATAACGCCTGAATTACAAGGTTTATATATATTTCATGTCGAAAATGTTTACGGACATGCTAGAACACAGACACATATTATTGTCAATAAAGATGATACTGATGACGAACAACAAGGTACATCGCATATATATGTATATATATATAAATTTTAGTGTGCTTTTTTTTAAACATTATTTAGAATATCAAGAAGCATTAGAGGAGCCACCTATTAAGAAGAAACATACTGACGACGAAAGTCATTTACATTTGCAGGGTCCATATCATAAGCGTATATCAATGATGCATCATATGCCATTAGAAGAAACAGTAGAATCTGAAGATCTTAAAGTTCATATTCCTGGTGGAGCAGCAGAAGGAATTCTAATTCATACTGAATTTGTTCCACCCACACCACGATTATCTATTATTGAAGAGAGATCAATACTTTTGCCTGTAAGAAAAGAAATTTGTGTTACGTTTTATTTTATTTTATTTGTTTGATTGTCTTATAGACTGACGCTAACATGGATCAACAACAATTACAACTTGTAAGTGATTTCGTATCATAACTATTTTAAAACTCATTATGATATACTCTCTTGTTTTCGTCAAAAAATCAAAACTTGGTCTCAATTCTTCTTACTTGATTTGGATAAATTAATTTTTTGAAATATTTTGAATTGAAAACTAGATTAATACACACACCCTTTATATAGTACTACGACATGTATTGTCAATAATTTGAACAAAATATTTCATCATTTTGTTCAGAACTAGTTATTCTTTCTTTTTTTTGTTTGCTTTTATTAAATAGTCTTTAAGTTTTGCTGATTGAAGTTCATCCGAAGTCATATTTTCAATAGGATCGCTGAGAAGTTTTCATATCTTCCATTATTTACTCTGATGTGTGTAAAAAGGAAAGTCATTATCTTATCGGACGATATTTTCGTCTCTATTTGATTAGTGTAATCAAATGCTTAATTATAATATATACAGTTGATTGGTTTATGTATCGAATTTATCATGCAGCGACGTACGCAAAGTAATTTTTATAGAACACAGATGATAATGATAAATGAGACGGAAAATATTCCACTCAATAAAACGTAATATATTGAGTGTGATGAGCGTCTATAGATATTTTCATACAGTTTAGAATATTATGTTATAATTTGTGTTTCATATTTTCGTTATTCGATGAGAATTCAATTTTCTAATAGTTAAAATCATTCTAAAACTAGATGGTATTCGAGTTTCACTCGTACACGAAATGCGGTGCGACGCACGAGCCGAATACACGAAAAAATAAAAAAATTAGCGGAACAGGAACAAGCAATCTTAAAATTCCTCGTTCACGAAAGCATTACATTTTTGTTTTAGTTCTCAAATAATCACAATAGAAATCGTTGCTGAGAAAACTTTTTTTCGTGATTATCAACATAATTCTAGAGGGTTTACAGGATTTACTGCCCATTGATTGTTTTTCTTAGAAAATAGTTTTTTTTTCTACAGAAAGTACAATTTTTACTGCTGAGGATTTACTGTTCATTGATTGTCTCGAAGAATAGAAATGAACAGAAAAATATTTATCGCAATCAACTATGTATATTTAGAAAAAGAAAGAATTCAAGAAATCATTAGATTGAGATTGACTATTAATTGCACGAAATGCTTCTTCAACTATACGATCAATGGGACTAGATTCTTCGATAGCTTTTCGTTTTAAATTTTGTCGCATTTCTAATACTTCTTTATCAGTTTCGTCAGGTAGATGTGTATGATCTTCACGAACAATTACTGATAAATTTAAGTAACTTGTAACTGTTGTTTGACATTTAATACATATCCAATATTCCGAACCATTTTGATTCTTACGTTTCAAAGAATATCGATATCCGATGTAGCACAATCGTCGTTTACCATGGGTAGATTCAGTAAATATAGCAGACATTTTTAGCAAGCGTATGATAAAAAAAAAGTTATGTTCTTTGAATTTATATATATTTATTATAAATTTTTGTCATATAAATGGCTATTTTACCCCCCAATTTGATGAGCATCCGTCATTTTAAATTGAAAATTTATTCAATAGTTCGCTCATTGGTGACTTTTTTTGTTTTTCCACATTTATGTAATTTTTTGTTCAGAAAAGGGATTGGCTGTCAAGACCATTACTCATTTATTAACTTCTCTTCTTCGAAGCAATTAATGGACAGTAAATCCGTGGACAGTAAATCGTGTACACGATCCTAGAGAATGCTTTTGATTGAATATTAAATTATTTCAATGATTCACTATCTTAGATCAGATGCGAAGAAATAGACTATCGGTTACTATTACTTGATAACATCACTTTAATTATCTCGAAACTCGCTAACGATAAAAACCTTACAAGATCATCATTTTTGAATGATATTTTTAGGTGAACGAAACGTAGTATTGAAAATTTGAAAAAAGATGTAACAAGTTCGATGTCGATACTTTCATCTCCCGTTTCAATGAGTTTTCTATGATCTTGCGAACAGAAGATCATACACAAACAAAATGACGATTCGCGATGCGTACGTCGAGAAAGCAAAAGCAAAAGAAAACACGCGACGGACTACAAGAATGCTGAGCTTCGCATCGCATTAATTATTATCCATTAAATATTTTTCTATTTCATAGCACTTGCCGATGAATTCTTTTTTTTTCTTCTTCTCTAACGATATCGATTAAGTGATCTTATTTACTTCAATTATTACTTTTATTTTTGTTTCTAGGACAAGGAATTCATCGACCGAATGCAATTCGAGGAACTATCGCCATCATCATTTATCGATATGGCACAGAAATATATTCATGAGAACATTCCGCAATCAACTGCTTTAACTGTTCTTCGACAACAACAACTACCGCTGCCCGATAATATAATTACTGCCGAAGAGTCAGAAAATATCTCTTCAGCACCTATTGTATACGACGAAGGTCTTAGCAATGTTGATCAATGGTCGGATTTTATTCCTGATTTTAATCCTGACGTACCATCATCGCTTCGTCGAGCTTCACAAATTTCACGTTTAATGATGTCAGCCAATGAATTTGACGACGAACAATATATTGCACATCCTGTAGACCAACGCATAGCAGTTGGTCCTGTGAGAACATCGGATAAAACAAATATCATGCAACAACTCGAATCCCGACCAGATTTTTCAATACTCGATAAAGGTGCTATCGCTCTTAGTCAATCTGAAATACCTCAATTATACGAATATAAAGCTCCCACCGATCTAAAACAAGAATCAACTGCTACATTACGAACTGATACATCGGCTTTGAGTGGTCATGACATAGAAAGTCAAGAAACACCTATAAATGTTGATCATCGACGTCGTCAAGAATCCGGTGGTAGTAAGCAAGTAGCAAAATTAGTCTCACAACCAAGTCTTACTATTGATTTTCCTATACTTGACGAAAGTAGCGTTTCTCTTGATCAACTTCAACGATCCGAACTACCACAATCCGTTACATATAGAGCTCCAACTGATATTCAATCAACAGTTGGCTCTCTTCTTACGTCTACTTCTGCTTTCAGTCAAGACGAACCAGCACATGAAACACCTTTTAATATTAATCAATTCATTCAACATAGTGCTCAAGATAAACCAGTTTCTGATACATCAAAACAACAAACTACAACAATCATACAGCCAAGTGCTATTACTGACTCACAGATGCTTCAAGAGGCACTTGCTCATCTTGATCAAGTTCATCTTCTAGATGCAGCACAAGCTGTTCAATATGAAGCTCCGACTGATATCCAATCAGTAACTGGTTCTTATCCTGCAGCACCTTCTGCACTTATTACTGAAGAATCAACACAAGAGACACCTCTAAATATTAATCAATTACGTCAGCCAGTGACTAAGGGTTTCTCAGCAGCTGATGCAATTCAACAACAAGTTTCATCAGTAATGAGACTAAGTACTGCGACAGATTTACCTATACTTGACGAAACTTCTATTCATCTTGATCAAATTCATCGTTCAGATATACCACAAACAGTTCAATATAAAGCTCCTGTTGATATTGAACCATCAGCCGGATCAATTCGTACAACTACTTCTGCTCTCAGCATAGAAGAGCCAGCACAAGACGTTTCTTGTAATGTTACTCAATTGCATCAAGCTATCGCTCATGATTTGTCTGATACTGGAAGAAAACGTGCTTCAGTTATTTCAATATTATCACAAGCTGTTGATTTGCCAGTACTCGATGAGACACCATTTAATATCAATCAAATTCAACGTACAGAGACACCACAATCGTTTGAATACAAAGCACCGGCTGATATAAAACAAGTATCAGCCATGTTGCATAGTGCTCCGTCTGTATTAGCAAGTGACATCGAACACGATCAAACAATGTTAACTTCAGTAGAAGGTTATCAACAACAACAAGGATACAAAACACATCGACCGTCAGTCGTCTCGGATCTATCATATGGATCTGCAGAAGACGAATTTTCTGAATTACCACATGAAGTACAAGTTCAACAGCGACGTTTACTTAAAATGCCTCGTAAATTACTCGAACAACCAAAAATCATTCAAAGTCGTAGTTCAATTGTTGAAAGTGATGATCAAGCACAATCGACATCACTTAGTCATCGTCGTCAAATGGTAGCTGCTTTAAAGAAACTAGAAGATAAAGAAATAGAAAAAGAAGGAGAAGAAGAAGAAGAAGAAGAAACGGACAGAACCATTTCACCGGAAATATCAATGAATGTTGATGAAATTATTGAAACAATTCAAATGGAAGATGAACCACTCGAACCTGAGAAACCATTTGTTACTGATATATCTGTGCCTAGTGATGAAGATGCGTCGTTATTGACTTCAACATTTGTTGACGTTTTACCTTCAACTGCCGAAATATCTCTACCAGTTAATCAACTCGAAACTATTGGTTCAGATCAAACTGCTAAAGAAGAAACGCAATCATTAACTAATCAAATAGATCAAGTTTCATCGTCACAGATAGATTCTCTCGATTTACCAACAATGGAAGATATATCATCTTATGTTTCTATAGAACAAGAACAACCAACATTAATGACACAAAACACTGAAGAACCATTTGAACTTTCATTCGAGAAAATTGTTGATTATATTGAAATACCACATTCAAAAAGTGATTCCGATGGAAATAAACCTGAAGCTATCATAATTATTGACGAAATAAAACCAATGGAACCAATTTCAACTTTTGACGGTAAATACAATTTTCAGTTACTATTTATTATTATATTTGTTTCTTTTTATATTTAGATACTACAGGTTATATAGTTTTATCTGAAAACTTGCCTATATCAAACTTAAAATCAGAAAATATTCAACAAATAAATGGTATGTTATTCATTGCAAAACAAAACAAAAAATTCTGATCAATTTTATCACATTTTTCTATTGATTTCCATTTAGGTGATATCACAACTGAACAAATTTCTCACACTTCGCTAATCGACACAGGCGAAAAGTTACACGATGAATCCGTAGAATCTTTGCTTGTTCCAGTACAACCGAATCTATTGCCACTAGCAACAATGCCCGATGCAACTATACATGCTGATAAACAACATACACCTGAGAGAAGCATCCAAGATGTTCTCGCATCAATTTCGAAAGATCATGATCAATTCTTCGACGCAGAGTCAGAAGGTGCAAGTGGCACGACGAAAAATGAATCTATAAGAATTGCACCCTTCCATGAATCACCAATTACGTTGGCGATAGTCGAAAAACTGCAACATGATGCAGCTATTGAACTGAAAATGGATGAATTTCATAAACAGCAGCCAATTGTTACATCGATGGAGGCACCTGGTATTAAGGAAGCACAACCAATAGAAACAAAAGATGTCAAACAGGAAATACCATCGAAAACAATCGTTCAAGAGGAAATGAAACCCGACGAAAGTATTCTTCTTGTACAACAAGAGCCTGTTTTAGAAAAGCAAACTACAGAACTGTTATTGTCATCTGAACAACAACCAATAAGTATTCAAATAGTTGAATCAAATCAGGAAATACCGCCAATAAAAAATGAAGAACAATCGAAAATTTCACAGAATAAACAAGAACCGACGATTCATGAAATTATTCAAACATTAGCAGCCACTGAAACACCATCATTAATGCAAGTACCATCGACAATCCAAAAAATTGATATAAATCAAAATGTAATAGAAATACCAAGTGAACAAGTGCTATCATCTGATAAAATAATCACACAGGAAGTAACAACTCAGTTACAAACACTACCAACAGTTGAAAAACAAGAGACTACTGAAAAAATCGAATCATCAACATTGGAAACTGATCGATTAAGTCAAACACTTCGTTTTGAACCATCCATCGAGCAAGCATCAAATGCTGATACATTAAAAACCGATGATAAAATAATAATAACTACGCCACAAATGACAACTACTACTGAGACAAGTTCGATACCAATGGAACATGTTGCCCATGAAACTATTCCAATAACGCAACAATATGTATCACAACAGAGTTCCGAATTTAAAGAAGAAAATTCGACGAAAGAAGGAATATCAACCGTTGAAACAATCGGTACAGACACAACAATATCAGTTGAACAACAAGATTTATTTACACAACTTGAAGAGCAAAAATCAAAACTAGCAGAATTACAACAGCCTATCACACTCCAACTCGAAGAACAGCAACAAATATCAACTGAAAAGCAAGAATTATCTCAACTAAAAAAGACGGAACAAACGTTATTTCCAGAAGAAAAGCTCAAACTAGTTTTTGATCAGATACAACAATTGTCAGAAGCAAATGAAGAGCAACAAGCAATAAAAGTTGAAATGCCAGAAGAACAACCGACACAGTTTGATCAACAACTAGAAAAATCAGCAGGTGAACAAACGCTCATTAGCATGCAAGAGTCAGAATCACTTTTATTCGGTGCACAAGAATTGCAGCAAAAAGCGAGAGAAGCTTTACAACAAACACAACTTCAACTAATTTCAAAAGACAAAGTAGAACATATCGAAGGACAGAAAGTGGAAATATCTGAGAAAGAGCCCCCTCAATCTGTAGTGGAAGAGAAAATGGAAACAGAAGAACAAATCCAACAACGACTCATGCCAGAATTGCAGTCAATCAGAGAAGACAAAGACTCAGTGGTAGACGAAAAGATCACTTCTGTAGAAGTAGTACAAATCGAAAAAATACAACCAGAAACTGAACAAGACCCAAGTCATCAACAGTTTGATATGCAGTTAGACACCATAACTAAACCTCAAAAAGTCACAAAAATACAGCAGGATAAATCACAACTAGTCGACGAGGCTCAGCTGCCAAAAACAACTAATATTACAGAAGAGGTACCACATGCAGTTCAAATTCAACCAACAGAAGATGCTCAACTATTACCAACTGTTCCAGCCATGTCGATTGAACAGATGCAAGCTTCGCAGCCAACACAAGTGTCTCAAGAAAAATCACAACCCGTCGAAGTCCTACAGGTGGAAGAAGTTCAAATATCACAACCTCTTGAGGTCGTCCAAATCGAAGAAGCTAAACCGATACAAACTTCTACGGAGAAATTGGAACCAGTCGACGTAAAATTAATACAAGAAATTGTACCGATGCAAGTTCTAGAGGAGGTAGCGAAACCAATCGAAGTCAAATCGATAGAAGAATTTGAGCAATCGAAGCCAACAGATGTTGCCCAAGAGAAACCTCAATATGTTGAAGTCAAGAAAACTGAAGATGCTCTATCTTCTCCTGCAGCTGACGGGAAATCACAACCTGTTGAAGTCACACCAATCGAAGAAACTCAAGCAAAACCAACAGAAGTAAACCAGGAGACAAGACAGCTAATGGAAGTCATACAAATCGAAGAGAGTCAACAAATTACATCAGCCCAGCCTCATGAAGGAAAACCACAACCAGGTGAGGTCAAACAAATAGAAGAAACTCAGCCAGTACAAACTTTTACTGATAAACCGCAGCCAGTCGAAGTGAAATCGATAGAAGAAGCTAAAAAACAAACATCAACAGATGTTCCTGACAAGAAACCAGAAACAGTCGAAGTGAAATTAATTGAAGATGATATAACGGCACAGGTCTCTGAGAACAAAATGCAACAAGTAGAAGTTCAACATATTGACATCGGCGAAGAACCCAAATCAACACACGTTCTCGAGGAGGTAGCGAAACCAATTGAGGTCAAATCGATAGAAGAATTTGAGCAATCGAAACCAACAGATGTTGCCCAAGAGAAACCTCAATATGTCGAAGCCAAGAAAACTGAAGATGCTCTGTCTTCCCATGTACCTGATGAGAAACCGCAACAAGTAGAAGTGAAATCAATTGAAGAAACTATAACGACACATATTTATGAGGACAAATTGCAACCAGTCAATATCAAACTTATCGAAGAGGGTCAAGTGCCAAAACAAATCCAACTTCTTGAAGAGAACCCACAGCCAGTTGTGGTCAAACAAATCGAAGAAGCGCAGTCATCACAACCGAAAGAAATTCTTATTGATAAACCAGAACCTGTCGAAGTCAAACCTATCGAAGTAACCGAAAAACTCCAATCAACACGCGTCCTTCAGGAGACACCAGAAGCAGTCAAAGTTGAATCGATAGAAGAAACTGAACAACCAAAACTCACAAATGTTTCTGAAGAAAAAGTTCACTCTGTTGAAATCAAGCAAATTGGAGAAGTTCAACCTTCATATGTTTCTGATGAAAAATCGCAGCCAGTTGCAGTGAAACCGCTTGAAGAAACCATACCAATGCAGCTAACACGTGTTCCTGATGAAAAGCCGCAATCAGTCGATGTCAAACATGTTGAAGACGCTCAACAATCAGAGTCAACCGAAGTTCTCCAGGAGAAAATGGAATCAATGGAAATCAAACAAGTAGAGGAAGTTCAACTATCACAACCTCTTCCAATTACACCAGTTGAACTGACTCAAGCTCCACAATCAACAGAAGTTCCTGAGAAGAAACTCCAAACACTTGAAGTCAAACATATTGTAGAAACTCAACACTCGGAGCTACCACAAATTTCTGAAGAGAAACCAAAACCAGTTGAAATCAATCGAGATGAACAGACACAATTATTACAACCAGTTCTAGTGAAATCAATTGACGATAATAAACAATCAAAACCAACACATGCTCCTGAAGATGAGCAGAAACCATCTGAAAAAATTAAAGCAAAACCTATCGTTGAAAAGAAACCAGAGGTCGTGGAGAAAAATCGAGCAGAAAAACTTGAAGATCAGAAGCAAAGCGCTGCTGCTCAACAAAAACTACAGCCAGTCGAAGAAGAAAAACTCGAGAAAGTAGACGAATCCCATACCCAAATTCTTATTACAGAAACACTGAAACAAGTGGAGGAACCTCTAGCGACAAAAATCGATGAGTTCAAATTAAAAACCATAGCAGAAGAAGCCAAGAAGAAGAGAGCTGATGCTCAGCAACAAATCAAGCCGGAAGAATCAAAATCAGAAACCGCTTCACAAGACAAGTCCAAGCCAACTGAAGAAGAGAAGACTAAATTAATAGAGGCTACTCCAAGCAACCAAGTGGAAGAGTCAAAACTCGCAATACCGACAGAAGAAAAGACGAGTCAAGAAGATACAACAAAACCCAAGAAAGTCGAAACACCAGACAATAAAGCATCTGTTCAAGGCAAAGGTAAATCGGTGGAAGAAACTAAATTAAAAACAGTACCCGAAGGAAAGACAACAACGTCCGATACAGAAAAACACAAGGAAGCTGAACAGTCCAAAACTCTCGAAGAAGAAAAACGAAACAAACTTGACGAAAAAACTAAGCTACCAGCAGAAGCGGCAATCAAAACAATTGACGAAACAAAACCAACTGACGCTACTGAAGGAAAGACGGCGTCGCCAGATAGTGCGAAACAAAAGAAGTCCGAGAGAAGAAAACCGCGAACTGTTGAAGAAGAAAAGCCGAAGCTAGGCGAAGAAGAAAACCTCAAGGCGCTTGATGAGAAAACGAAGCATGTCGTAGAAACTGAATCAAAAGTGACACCGGAAGAAAAGACAGAGCCGACCGATGCACAGAAACAAAAGCAGCCTGAAGAGCAAGTGAGCCTCGTTGAACAACCCATAACAGAAGTTCCAGCTGAGGACAATACTAAACTCTACGAAGCAGTTACATTCAAACACTTTCAAGAGCTTGAACCAGAACTCACAGTTGACGGCGAAGCGCAACTATGCGAAGCTAAGAAAGAGAAAAAAACTGAACAAGCGAACTTCAAGCAACTTCAGCAGCAAAAAACGGAAGTTATTCAACAAACCAAAGAAACAGTAGCAAATGAATCGATTCCTAGAACGGTTGAAGCACATACAATCCAACACAGCGAAGAGCGTACATCAAACGTTCCACAAGACGAAAACAAAACGGAAAAACAAAAGCAAAAACCCGCTCCGGAAGACAAGATCGACGTCACAGAACACGTAAATCTCACAGACATTGAAGAACCAAAACTACAACTTTCAGCAGAGCAAGACATCCAATCCCCAAAAAAATCTACACCAAAGGAAGCCGAAGATGCGAAAGGTAAATTACAATTTGATCAATGGACAAAATCATCCGATGCTCAGAAACAAAACGGCCAAACCGAAAAAAAAGAAAAATCAAACACACCTGACGACAACCTCACACAACTTCAACAGGTTCAATTCCATATAGATGAAGTTTATCCAGAGGCTGTGGAACAACAAAAAGTAGCAGAGTCACCCGAAACACAACCAAAATCTGCTGAAGGCAGGACCCAACGACACGGTACACTAGTCACAACACAACCACAGACACAAACATGTCATGAAAATCAGATCAAGGATCAGACCACAGAAGCAGCTGAAAAACCATTCACAACCTTGGAACAACCGCAATCCGAACAAACAACTGAAGAGACAGCTGAGGCTACAGAAGAAGCAAATCTAACACAACCTGCAGAAAAGACACAACAAGCATTCAAGGCTCGTGAAACTAAAACCGCAAAAGACCAACCCAAACCCATTAAAGACGCACAATCGACAAGAACTTCAGAAGACAAGCCAATCCATGAGCCCATCAAGAAACAACCCGACCAAGGAGAGACTCCGCTAGAACAAGCAGTTCAAGAAAACGTCAAAGCCATGGAATCACACAAAACAGCTACAACTGCAGCACCCGAAAGAGTGACAGCAGCTAAAGCCAAGGACGCACCAGACGACAAATCTAAGACCGACTACCAAAGAGAAGAACACGCTAAAGCAACTGATGAGATTACACCTCAGAAAGCAACTGAAGCCAAAGACGTCGACCAAGTCAAAGCCTCTGAAGAGGCTAAGATCAAGAAAGAAGCCGAAGCAAAAGCCAAAGCAGACAAAGAAGCCGAAGAAAAAGATAAAGCTGAAAACGAAGCCGAAGAAAAAGCCAAGGCCAAAAAAGAAGCAGAAGAGAAAG
>CAJNYU010001520.1:181352-221973 GCA_905331475.1 Rotaria socialis | reverse complement strand
CAACAGGAAGATCTATATGCGGCCTGTACGTGCTATGGGCACCAAGATAGGCTTGGCCAGTTTTCACGCCGATGTATGGAAGGCCTCCGTAAGACGTAAAATATATACAATATATACAAAAGTATACTTACTTTTTGTATCACTAAAATAGATAATAGAAAGACAATTATCATTATATAAAATTAAAATAAATAAATGGGATAAAAAGATGAGACAACAAAAAAATAAAATAAAAGAACTAAAACTAATATTTACCTATGCTATTGAACCATAGCCAGTATGAATACAAGCTAAAATAGTTAAAAAATAAAAAATACATGTAATATAGTAAAAAGAGAAAGAAAGATGGGGAATGATTTCTAACGTTGAAAATCATTACTATTTATAGTCATTTTTGTTATTCGTGAGAAATAGACAATTGGTAAGCAATCAGCATCAAATGAATTTCATTTCTGTTTGTAAAATTTAACCTCCCGCTCACTACATAAAGTGGTCTTTTGATGGTTTAATTGATTGTTGTGCAATCGATCGTAAAGATCAGAAGCATTCCTAAGAGTGACAAAAAAACAAATCTTGTAATATTGACTAGACCGCTAATTGATCTTTTATGTTGTCGTGTTACATCGTATATGCACCGACAACATTTATTGACGATCTTTTATCTTTGGCATACATTTTTCATTAGAAAATAGCGAAAATTATACATTGAATATCTTCCTGTGATGGTAAGAAATTTTGATTATGAAAACAAATAAATCAACATATATTTAACAGTCAATGAAAACTATTTCAAAATAGCAAGTTTATTCTTGAAAAGACTAAAAGAACACCTTAAAAGTTCATCTTTGTTGATAGAGAAAAAAAGAATCAAATAGTAAATGGTACAATTGCATTTTTGACAATACGAAGTGAAAACCTTTCATCTAAATAAGCATGATTGAAACTAGTTATGTTCAGAAGATTGAACAAAAGTTGATATTTCTTATCGAAAGATATGTCATTTAGTGGAAAAAAATTCTATTTGCATTATCCTAGAACACGGCTACGTGGTACATCTTTTTCAACAATGTTCATTATTGAAAATATCGAAAAAAATATTTCAATCAGTAAAATGATCTCTAATCGCTTCTAGTTCCAAAATCCCAATGAGAAAATGTTTTGTTCTTCAACATTATAGTAAATAAAAATGAATAGTTACACGTATTGTAGTTAAACGTGTTTGATTTAATGTAATCGTCATACAATAATCAGTTCGTATCAACACTAACACTAGTCAAATGAAATAAGCGTGAGTAGTCCATATCGTTCTCGGATTCACATTATTCATGATTACATAGATATGTAAAATGATTAATTTACCCTATAATTAGATTTCAATTTAGTTCGACGTTGTGAATTACTGCATATGAAGAATGCGGTTGTTTCATTGCAGTTATATAATATGTTTTTCATCAATGAATACGATTTTCTTGTTATAATGCCTACAAATTAAAAATTACGCTTGATGGATGACTACAAGGTTGAAGAATAACTAATGTGAAAAACGTTGATCGTAAAAATTACCACAGAAGGACAACACAATCTATCAACTTCATTTTTACAGCTTTCGACGAAAAGTATCTACATAAAAACGTAGTATAATCTTTATGAAACGACTCATTGTGTTTTTCATTGTCAGAAATGATATTTCCCAGGTCGATCAACTTTTGTCGTACACGGCCGTTTGGCCACAATTTACGGCTGTTTGGTATACACCGTATTACGGTCGTTTGGCATCGTGCCATATACGATCGTATACAGTCGAATACTGCAATATCCGACCACATTACGGCCGTTAGTAACCGTTTACGACACGGCGAAATACGGCCGTAATACGGTGCATGCCAAAACGTCGAATTACGGCGATTTACGGTCGGAAACGTTATAAAACGGTAGTAAACGTTGCCGTATACGGCCGTTTACGATCGTATCAGATCACCGTAATGTTCGACCTGGGTTTCTATTTTTTCACGCATTCCAATCTCAACTGAAATTCTCATGTTAACTGTGACACATGTTAAGTTTTATTTCTTGAAAAAACTTGCTGTGTCATTTATAGAATTCATATTCGAAATAAAGATTACAATGCACCAATTTTGTTTAAAACTATGTAGACAAGAGTATTTGTTTTCTGGTGTTGGGTGTGAACGTGATACTTCTCTTCACCAGACCTCACCTCAGAATGTTGTAGTATATTTCAATTCGAAAATTATTGATTTTTGGATCTGATATACTTGTATTATATTGTGTCATTTGATCAAATTTCAGCAGCATCAGAATACCTAGTATTTTGGTAGGTGTATATAACACACTCTAGCTACTCATAATGAATCAATAATTTAAATTCAAGTTAACATGTCACTTTAAAAAAATATTTTCCGAAAAGATCTGACAAAGCTTGGGCGTGGGTCAAGAGATCCTTTACAGCCACAGCCACACCCAATGAATTGCATACACTTTGTACGTATATCTATAATTTTCTTTCCTTTTCGCTTTCCTGTTCCTTTGATTAGTTTATGTACACGTGTTTCATCCCTTTCTTTCTTTCTGTCTTTCTTTCTCTCTATCTCTCTACTTCTCTTTCTTTCTTTCTTTCTTTCTTTCTTTAATATATGTTCGTTTAAAAATCTACTAAAGTGTTTCTTTCTTTTTCTTCTTCCTATAACCAAAATTTATATTGATATAGATTTGATTTGCTTATATTCTTGAAAAAAGACAGTTTAACTAGTCGATACGTCGAAATTAAAAACAAAATCTATATGCAAACACAACTTTTATTGATTTGCCGAATTATTGTAGTCTTCTAATCAGAGACGTTTGATGCAATTGATACATGAATAATCTCGAAAAAAAAGAAAGTACGGTTAATCGCAATTTTACGTTCATTTTTTGATCAATCACCAAAATCGCGACGATTTTCACGACATGGGTAGTGGCAATAATAATAATAATACAGCATCAACTGCAGTAAGTATTAAAAAACATTTTAAAGAAACAATCCACCCACCACTAAACTGTTTTTTGGATTATTTGTTGTCCAATTTAGCGAATCCTGCTCTGCATGACACTTCTTCTCAAGAAATATCTTCTTTTTCAGGCTTCATTTGTTGTAATAGTCTTGTCCGAACCCAGGTCGTGGCGGTACGGCGGGAAACGATCAGAGAACACAGGAAATCGATGGAAAGTGGAAGCAGTATTCCGGTCGTAAATTCCAGAAATTTTCCGATTGATTCTGGTCAACTTCCAGTGCTTTCCCGCAGGAATCAACAGGAAATCATCGAGAAAAACTGCGAAAATTTTCCTCCAGAATACGGTGACTTTTCCGGATCTTTCCGGCCGGTTTCTACCGTATCCGGTGACTGGAACAATCGGCATGGGTATAAGATCATCGAATGTGGTTATTTATTTCAATCGTCGTCATCTAAACAATGGATTGAAAATATACGTACGACGAAAGAACATTTTAATATTTTACTGGCACAATCAAAGATGAAATTATTGGAAGTAATTAATGATGAAACAAATGATGAAAATGATTTAAAACAAATTAGTGGTAAGATGATAAAAAGCTTAATTTGAATTTATTCGAGTTCATAACCCATGTAGCCGATTATAGGAAATAATGGACATTTCAATGCATTATATTACTATAGGAATGCAATGTATTTTTAAATAATGGAAAATAATGGGTCATTTTTCCATTATTCATCCATTATTGACTACATGGGAAGTTACCTGAAAATTTGATTGTTGTTAAGTTTTTTTTTCAAACTCTTTCACTATATGGTAATGTGAAAAATCGTCCTTATATTGGTACATATGATCATATGCATTGCAGAAACTCTAAATCTATGCATACTTCTACTACTGTTTTCTATTAAAAACTTAATATTACAAGCAACACAACGTTTTTGTTTGCGTTGACGTTCTTTCGACATTGACGAATATGTTGCAGCGAATAGCTCTTATTTTCTAAGTTTTTATTCATCACATGTAGTTGTTGCGATATGTGATGATGAAGTACTTTTCGATTTTGAAACATCTCTCCATGCAACAATTTAGCATTAGTTAAGTTTACAGCGCAAATTAAAGAGGATTTAGCTCTGATTGATCTCGAAGTTTACTGATTTCGTGTTTTTGTTGTAATTAGAACATTTAGTGAACTCTTGGAAAATTACTTCAATGAACAATTATTCCGATTTTTTACATGGAATTTCTGTTTCTGAAACTGATTATCTCAGATTTTGAAGAAAACAAATAGCGATAACGTTTTCTATTTTGGGTCAATGCATATATTTATTGCAAATTCTTTTAAGTCGAAAGCCAGACAATGAAATATTTATTAATCTAAATTTCCTCATTAATTCATATTGTAAAAATTATTTTTTTAGAATCAACATCTCCATGTTTACTCCTTCGAAGGCCGTATATTAGTATTCGCGGAAAAAAACAACAACAGCCAGATATTATTTGAACAATTTTTAGCTTTTTCTTCTTTTCCTTGTATTTTTTATTATTATTATAAGATGTTTATTTTTTTGTCACACACACACAAACAAATAAAGCAGCAGATAATTTTTTATTTCAATTTTTTCATAATCTATATGTACTGACATAAAAAATTCCAATAATCAAAATTGATCATGATCAATGTTAACTATGTACTTAAATAAGAATACATAATAAGTTAGAATCTTCTATAGCACGTTGCATCTTTCTTATGAATTGTCGGTTATCAAGTGTTCATGTATTAATGATGTTAACTTACATTGAATAGAGATTTTGATATAAATGAATTTATACTTAAATACTAATACCGAATCAATAAAGATTATTGAGTTTTGTTTTTCATCTAATAAAAATGCAGAAGTTATTCATCATGAAAACAAAATGTTGCTTACTGCTATACTAATTGATGAATGCATTAAAAACATAAATTAAATTAGCTAACTGTATTCATTATTCTTTTCCTAAAAAAATGAACTGAAGGGCTACGGCGCTTTTATATGGACATAGTTTGATCTATATTGAATATAGCTATTTGTTAATAAATATCTTATAGTTTGGATTAGTTATTTTCCGAAACATCTGATTTTGTCATAGAAACCACGTAAATATCCATGAGTTGCCTAATTCGAATTCGATTATAAATGGAGAATGAAGTAATCATTACCACTTCGAATATAAATAAGAAAAACGACCACATCGTTAAAACATTCTACTACAATGGAGGTTGTATCTACGCCAGTCTGTGAAGATCGATTGTGCCCACCACCTACTTGGTTTGCATGCGACATTGACGACTGTTATGATAGACCCAATCATAATGCTCATTTATATCCTGCACAGGTATGTGACACACAAAGAGATAAACTGTACTTTCAACACATGTCACCTTTTACATTCACACTATTTTCACATGCATCTGTGATATACTCAACCTGAATGGATTTGCTAT
This sequence comes from Rotaria socialis, assembly GCA_905331475.1. Lineage (NCBI taxonomy): Eukaryota > Metazoa > Rotifera > Eurotatoria > Philodinida > Philodinidae > Rotaria > Rotaria socialis. The sequence continues at coordinate 216,476 of CAJNYU010001520.1, read as the reverse complement.
AACCATAGATTATGTTCACAACTTTCTCTAAATAGTTATGCGAAATCTAGAAGACAACCAGCAGATAACATACTTTTGCCAAAAATTTATTATGTTCATCAATCAAACTTATGGGCAGCTGGTACGGCATGATTGACGATTTCAAAAGTTTACTGGGTTGATGCTTAGTTCCATCTCTATTTTCTTGTGAGCATGACAGCAGATGTATCTCTCTTGACAATCCGCTCGTGTGTAATGGTGGAACTCGATGTATTCTTCAAATACTGGTGAACGTCGACCAAATTTTCAATGCCTACTCTGTCTGTCTCTCTCTCTCTCTCTCTCTCTATGAAGAGGTGAACCTACGAGTTTCAGAAAAGTTTCAACGCAATTTATTTTACACCACTGATGAATCCAATTGTTTCATGAGTGAATGACGCCGTGAAACTGAGTTTACGTAATGTAACACGACCTCAATGGACACCATGTATTTGATTGTAGTATGCGCTGCAATCTGAGTCATACACATTTTTGTTTCAATATCACCAGCGAACAATCACGTACATACTTTACCCTAACTACAGGGAGCAAATGAAATAAAGAGTCCAAATCATCCTATCGCTTTTCTATCAACAACGATAGAGTCAATTGAAAATCGGAGTTTTTATTTTACTACAGTTTGCGCATCTATAAATCAATCGTATTTCTATGTATCACTAACAATTACTTCAGAAAAAAAATCAAAAATAGCACCGAAAAATCTTATGCTAAAGTTATCACAACAATTAATTTGATCATTTTGTAACATATGCAAGAAATGTTGACCACATTACTGAACAAATATTCACAAAGAGAACACTAAAAACAAAACAAGAATGACATGCATCTGCCAATATTTTTCAAAGCAATTTTCAACTTACCGATGTTGTATAGGAATAAAATAGAAGTTCGTTAGCTGAATAGCAGGCCATACGCAATAATTACCTTTCATAACAGTTGGAAAATCCTTTGAAAAGTCATAACAATAATTTTTTTTGAATATTCAAAGTTAAGATGAAGAGAAAAGTTTAACTACTAAGTATTCTCGCGACAACTTTTCATATCTCAAAGCAAGTTTTTCAGTGTATTTTTCATGAAGTCATTTAAACAAAAGTTAACTAAAATTTTACTACACCGGCTGATAATCTCAAGTTGATGATAAAAAAACTTCTAGAAAATGTTACCAATTCTTCTCTGTCCGTTTTTTAAATAAAAACATCTTTGACAATGTTTTCTGAGCTTTTCTAAACATTACGCCTAGTTGTCTGAAAATTTTCCAATCACGATTTATCCATAAAACCGTTGTTATGCTCATTATCTTATATTTTATTTGACTTACCTTGCAAAAACGATCCGTCGCTTGAGACATAGATTTTCCACTCGCTAATGGGAAGTAATATAAAAAAGCCACATTAAGAAATGGAGCGGCAATGAGCTACATATACGAAAAAGTAGGACATTAGCTTCTTGTTTGTTTTCAGTGAAAACAATTCACCTGATCCGTAATCATCATCTTCAAAGGTTTAAATCGAACTCCAGCAAAATATTTTTCTAATCCATAGTACCAATATCGAAGAAATGGCCCCTAATACAAACAAAAAATACAATCTATTGAACAAATATCAGTTCTTTAAGTATATCTATTTATACCGCAACGATGCAACCAAAAGCAGAAAATCGAGCAACACGACCCCAATCAACAGTATCTATTGTTCGTTTTTCAATCACTGTTTGAGAAATAATATTTCCCAAGCCCATCGTTGTTCCTAGTTTTAATTAAATTTTATTTGTTTCAAGATTTCATCGTTTGCATACCTGTAGTTAAGCTCATCGCTAGTAAAGGAGATTTTAACACAAATCTATTATATGATCTTAAGGCCGATGCCATCTATGAATAGAATTCCAATAAATATAATGATCAATATGATTTATTTCTAGAATTTGTTATTATAAATCAAATAGACATTCAATAATAAATATCTTGCGAAAAAAAACCGACGAATTCTCTTTATACGAGTTAATGATGACGATAACAAAACAGGAGCCCAGGGGCGATGACTAGTTGGTATAAAAGATAAGATGTCTATATTTACAAAAGACGACAAAACAAAAGAATCTTCGGAATGAACAAAAGTATTGCACAAAATAAATTAAATAATAAATTAAACGGAATGATGCCTATATATGTTCTATTAAGATGTCAGCACTGGAGTACGAGATCGCTCTTGTTCATCAAGATATTGCGTTAATTGTGCACGTTTCTTTCTACTTAAAAGTGACATCATTGATATTAATGCCATTCGTTGTTTTATTGTATACATCTATATCAACATTAAATAAATAAAAGAATAAAGAGCGATATTTTCTATTACCGTATTATCTCGAACCCACTGATCAATTGATTGTTCAGGTAAATAATATGCTTTGATGTAATTTTCAACGAATTCTTTATGTGGCAAAGGTCTAAATGAATATTAGATTTCTGAGATCATAGTTTCGAATGCAGACGAAAATGTATGTTGTAGATTTCTTTCGAAGAGAAAGGGCTTCGATATAGATCAATATTATCTCGTATACAGTAGAATATATATATATTTTTAGAATAAGTCTTTTTGCGTATTATGTTGATAAGAATATAAGGTCAACTAAACTTGAATTCAACTTTTAAACCAATCGCATTCTGAAGAATCCTGACTCATACATATATCGCTATGAGTTGAAAGTTGAAATTTTCTAGCAATAGACACGTGGAAGATTCGTGAAGTTTACATTAGATATCAAAATATGATTTGATTCATCCATGCGTTGCATATACGCCCTATAGTTCAGTTACTACCGAAAAAGACTCTTTCGACACGCAACAACATTAATTACAGTTTTCGATGAGTAGTAAATTCAATTATACAGTCAAAAGATACATTTATTCAATAAAGATCAAATGAAGTAGCGAAGTAAAGTATAATTGTGTTAGCGAGGAGTCGATAGCTTCGCTCGTTTTTCTTTAATTTCTAGCTTATTCGAATGTCAATTGAGAAGTAAGAGTTTAAGAGAAAAGAATTATATTGATTTAAGAATTGCTATATCTTTTTAAAAATCGAAAATAGTATTTCACATCCTCACGAACGACTACCGAACAATATCTATGGGTAGCAATGCTAGCTTTTTGGAATTCTTTCTATTAGCTTCTTTAAAACATACTTGAGATCTCCAATAATCCGCTCTAATCTTCGAAGTAATTGTTGAAAATCAAGTTGCATCAATGCTCGACCTTCATTACTACATTTTTTTGCACTTGCATATCTAAAACAAAACAAAAATGTCAATTTGTTTTTAAAATCAGTTCTTCCTAAAAGACAAAAATCGTACCCTTCGACCATAGTGTAAAATATTTTATCTAATATTTGATCCCATATTGTTCTATAAACAGCTTTTGGTACTGGTAATAATTGTTCATTAATATGATCGAATTGATTTCGAAACGTTTGTAGTTCATTCGCAAGTTTATCAACATAGACATTATGTTGTGTTAGAATTTCTCCTATATCCCAATTAACTTTACTTATCATTAATGCAATTGACATATAATCAAGAATATTCGCTGATACATTATGATAAATTGGAATACGTAATTCGTGTGTTACTTGAATAGTTTGAGAATAGAATTGAGTTAAAAATCCGTGACGTTCCGACGGTATCATTAATTTTAAATACGGAAGAAGAAAATCAAATTGTTCGGCAAGAAAAACAAGTGATTCAGCAGCAACAATGCGTGGTGGAAGACCATAGAGAATACTTCTAGGCCCATTTAGATCCACTAATGGTGATAAATGAGCAGCGGCTATTTTTTCCTATTTATAAAATATTTAACTTCGTCAAGTCTCAAAATGAAAAAGTTCTCGAATAGTTTCATAAAAATGCAACATTCGAAAAGTTTATGAAATGTGAGATTCTTATTAAAACCACTACAAAATGGTGTCTACCAAGGTAGAATTAGAAGTTGTTTCATAGCTTCGTCATTTTTTTTTTCTAATGTCTGGAAACGAAGCATTGATTTTGTGCATCTATATATAGCTTTAGTTGGACAGGTTTTCTAAATCACACGGATCTAGTCCTTTCGAACTATTTGAAGTCTCTAATTATGTTTAAATTCGTTTAAAAAATGATATTTTGTACGCATCCCAAGTTTCGTGATAGTGTAGTCTTCGAGAAACAACCTATTGCATAGCGTCTGTAAGAAATTTGTGTTCCTACTCAATGTAAAAAAACTTTCATCAAAAACAATGGAACCTGCTGGTTTTACTTTTAACGCTAATTACTCATTACTCTGGGCAAGCAGCAGCATAGGAAGTCTAGACTGAGAAGTTTTCCTTTTTCTAGCCAACATAATGTACGGATATTTATGTCTCGTAGGCTATTATACGTTCATATCAACATTAGAAAAACGGTAGAATAATTTTTCATATGCTGCTTATTTCACTCAAAAAATCTGTGTTACTCAATTAGTATATTATCGAATCTATCGAGTTTAATAATCGATTTACATACGCTTGATTACTATTCAAATTTCTACTTACATGACGTGCTGCTTCTGAATCATTCTATCAAAAGAAAAAAATGTTAAATTCATCATTTTGACTTATATATTTTGTCTTACATTGGCAATTAAATTATCATTAATTCGTTTAATTGTATACCTTAATCTACTACTTAGTGCATCAGCTGGAATTTCATTCTAAAAGTAAATTTCAAATTATTATATTTATCAAATAAAAAGAAAAGAATTTTACCATATCACAAGCAAATAATGTATAAACTGTATAAAGATAATAATCAAAAAGTTGTGTCATACAAATAATAACATCGAATGCAATAGGTTTAAGCATTTCGATCATTTCCATATATCGACCTGTAATTGCAAAAAAAAAATAGTAAAGAAATTATTTTAAAAAGAAAACAATATGATTTACCAAATAATCTGGTTACATTTAAAGTTGTATTTGTAACAATAGTGGGTGCATTTTTTCCTTCATGATATCGAGAATGGTTATGAAGAGTCGAGGATTTTTTTTGTTCATCGCGGCCATGTTCAATGTCTGATTCAGTCGATGAATTTGAATGAGATCGACTTTTTCTTTCCTATGCGAAAAAAAAGGAATTTTTTTCGATACTTTTATTTCCGAAAAAGTTTCTTTTAACAAACATAATATGAATTTCCATTGGTCAGATTTAAATCGTCGGCCTCTAGCGAATTCGTATCACTGTATTGTGATGGCGAAGATGATAGTCCTGCGTGTGTTTGATCGAGATCAAATGGATGTTCTCGTTCCGTATACAAATATCGATCGAACAAATCAAGATCAGACTTCTGATTGAATGATGTCGAAGTCGCTAAATCGGATCCAAACGAAGGTGTTTCACGTAGAAATCGAAATTCCTAAAAAATGAAATAGAAAGCATTCGAACTGCTTGAAACTCTATTCTATTGTTAACAAGCTGTCAGATAAACTCATGTACAGAAGAAATACTTTCATGTGTGTTATACGCAGAACAAATTATTTTTAGTACCATGTACCGTGAAAAAAGAAACAATTATAACCTTCACCCCGTTCTAGAAAATTTAAATTATCTCCCTGTGTCTTAAGCCTACCTCGTTTGGAAGATTCTAAAAATGATGCATAGCATTATGTAAGAGATGTGCAGGATTCTTTGGAATAATCTATATTATGAGATAATCTTACATGTAATTGAGTTATATGAAAGGTTGATTTAACTGGACATCGTTGCCAAGTTTCATTTTCAAGAAACATTTTCAATTCATCTAAACGGCCATTATGATATGAACGAAAATAAACTATACTTTGTCGTCGCATTGCTTCTTGAAGTATACTAGAATCATTCCGACAGAATTGTTCACCTATTTCCATAAGTCTAAATCGGTAGAGATTGAATGTATTATCATTTTAGTGATATGAACAACGGAGAAAAATATTTACCGATTGACAACTTTAAGTACTTGTATAAATGCTTCAAATTTGAAAGTTGTCATATTATTTTCGAGAATAAATGTTTTCATTTTTTGTTGAATTTCATGCCATAAACGACTTGATCCGCCTTCGAGTTTTTGAATAAGAAATTCTTGGCTTGGCTCAGGTCTATCACCTTGGGTAGCTGAATTTAAAAAAAGCAATCCCCCATTGAAGAAAACAAAGAGAATGATAATAATTATTTATTTTACCTTCAATCGATGCCGGATTCTTTTCATGCCAAAGCCAAATTAATTTGTAAGATTTAACAATTTGCCAAAAGCATACATTGAGTTCATGCAGGCAGCTGTAAAAGGATTCTTCTGAAATGATCTAAATAAATCAATTATTGAATTTCATCGATTCAGAAGATTTACAGACGTAAAACTAAGAAGTCGTTAGGAATTTTATTTCTGTCTAATAAAAGCTATTTTGTCATGAATACGTTTCTATGGGAAGCATGAAGGAGTAAATCCTATACTTTTAGTGTCAACTCAATTTATCCAATGAAAACTATAAGAAAAGGTAATTGATAAATAAAGATGAAATAGAAAGCAAGCAATTATTTCTATTCAGCATGCTCCAGATTAATTCACGTATAAATAAAAAGCGTTACTATAAAACAACAGATTAAGCAAATATTCAACGTTGTTGATCCGATCTCTGAAAGATAAATATGTAAAACACAAAATAACTGCTGCTAATAATTAAAATTATCTAAAAACAACTACTCTAATTTATTAATGAATGATTCCTACAGTAGACTGCGCAATTACGATTATACCATTAATATAATATGCTACTCAAGTATTATCTATCACAGTGTATATGCGAGAACAAGAATAAAGCAATTTACTTTGCATAAATCATTATACGATGATAGATTTTGATCGTTATGTGTTCCAACGGTTTTTAATAGAATATCTAATGCACGTGTTTGTACAACATTAACAAAATGCATTTGTAATTGATCCATAAACGTTAATGATTTTCCAAGTACACGATACGCATTTAGTAAACGTTGATATGTATGTGGATTGAAATTTGAACAAAGTTTAGCTAATGTTACATCGATAGATTCTTCAATAAAATCTAATGTATCTTGAAGTTTCGTCGAAAGATCCCTACAACAGAGAAAAACATCTTTCCAATAATTTAACTATCACTATCATTAGTTACTACGAAAGCGCACTTATTCATCGCTCAATGTCTTCTTTTTTTTTTAGAGGAAATTCACTAAAGAAAGGAATATTTTCCATACCCTATACATGTATATTCTTTATAATGAAGAACAGTATTTTCACATTGTGTACATAATTGAATTGCACCAACAAAGTCTTCGTGCTAAATTAATAAGGTAGAAATGATCAAAAATCTTTTGGTAAATTTATTTTACCTTAACCATTTCTTTCAATTTTTGATCGATACTATGCTAAAAGGAAATTCCGTCTTTCAATACTTTATGAAACGAAAAAACGGCAGATACAAACTAGTTTTTTTAATTTTTCAATATTCCGAAGAACATTAATCCATTGCTGTTTACGCATAGCATTTCTAATTAACCCTAAATTTCGTGTTGTTATCTGATATTGTGCACGGCGTAGGTTTCTACAAACATACAATAGAATTAGCTATGATTTTCTTTAGTAAAATTTTCTCCTAACCTTCGAGCTCTATGACATGTTTCAATAGAACCTTCTAATGCACTTGTTAACACAGTAACACGTTGTAATTCTGCAGTGTACGATGAACTATTTTCGAGAATTAATTTTGATACGCGCTTTGTTACCTATAAGATCGACCGAGAGAATAAAGAAGCGTCCTGTTTCTTTTCGATATTTATTTTACTTACGACTGCTAATTGATTAGCAAGACAGTCTCGACGTGTAGTTACATCGGAAAGATTTAAAAACGGATTACCAGCTTGTGATGAAAGTAATTTCTAATTTAAGAATAATTAAATCTCAAGAAATTAAAGGCTAAAAAACGAAACTTCCTTACTTGAAGTTCATATTCTTTTGCATCGAAATCATCTTCGTTATAATAGTTATGTTCAATTGTACTTAATGTTTCACGGTCAGCTTTTTCGCTTATACTTAAAAATCCCGGATCCTAAAATGATAATCATAAGTTTAGAAAGAATAAATATTTTCTTCATCCTAATTTAGCTCACCTTGAATGAATCAAACATGTTTAATGTCACTGTTTAGCATACTCAAATAATAAATACTAGAAAGAGAAGAAAATTGTTCATGTTAATGCATATTATCTCGGTAGACATAAAAATTTAATAAACACAGTACGATTTAACGCAAACCTGTGCGATTATATTTAGAAAAATATTCTTCGTTTGCAATGCTACAGAAAACAGATTTTTTACTATAAAAAAGTATATTTTTATGAATTGGTTAGTTATCAATGGTATTATTGTTACTGAAATAAATCATCGAGTGAGTGTATTCAAGAGATTCGTGTGTAGCTGCTTATGTACGTTGTTTGTCACGACGTATTTAAATCTAATGCTTTGTCTAAAATAAAGAAAAACAAAATCACTATAGACATAAGGAGTGATATTTCAACAATATGAGTACTATCAATGAGATCTTATTTTATTGAACTACAAATTTACTACATCAAGTATCGATGAGAGTGATTCTTCTTTTTTCAAAAGAGAAAAAAATTGAGGTTTTATCATTTTAATGAAAATTGATAGCATATTTAATTGCACGAGGTACACTCACTGTGTTTTTTTTGCGTTATCTAGAGAACACAAAACTAATATTTTTCTTTTATTGAGTGTGTCAAAATAAAATAGTGAAGTCATAATATTTGGTTTGAAGACAAGGTTAATATAAGTCTTACAAATATTATGTCATCTTATATTTCACACAATTTCTTCTTTGGTGAAAACATCGAGATACTTTCTAATAGTTTACCTTCATTCATTAACTGTTGAGATTGATCTTTTATCGAAGTCAATCTATTTATAGTTTTGTTAAAGGATGTTTTTATTGACTTAATCTTCAATTGTTAAGATGAGAGAAGAAATATTTTTGTAAATCATCGATGATTCACTAAACAACAAATTGAATAATCCCCTGTGGATTAGTCGATCAATGGTGTTCATTAAATATTTGAAATTTTTAGATCAATATGTTTTCGCAATTAAACTTACTTCTACAAGGCGGAGATTTTCAAATAGGAAATCTGTATTCCTTCTCACATGATAAAGTAAAAGAAAATAATAATATTATGAGGCGGATAAGAACACTTGCTGAATGAACGACATATAAAGAGATAAAAGAAGATGTCACCAGTACATGATTATTTTTTACCAAAAAACTAGAATGCCACTCATGAAATCCTCAGGCAGATCGAAAAATCACTTTTGTGACTGAAGATTCTTTTGTGTCAAATAGATTGCAAATACTCGCTTCGACTGTACGAAGTACTGTTGCATTTGCTGAGCTCTATGAAACACTAATCTCTTGTCATTTCGACTTAACTCTTTATCTTCTTATGAAACTAATCGGAAAATGTCATCCTGAGAAACATACGATTGGTCTTATAACCTGTAAAATCTAACGCTATTCAATGTCTATCGACCTGCCACATTGAAGTGATCTATTGTAAAAATTTTATTTGACATTAATATACAAAAATAAATACTTTAATCTAGATGAAAGAGGGCAAAATCAAACATTTGCTTTAAGAAGGAAGAAAAAAATATGATCACACTTATCAAATAAGTCTCGAGGTTTAAAAGTTCAACACAGTTCTATAGAACTGGGGAAAACAAAAAGAAACACAAAATAAGAATATTAGCTTTCTGTATAGTAATAGATATCACGTATTCAATCTATTTTCTTTTTTTGATAATATTGCTGAAACTTGAACATGAATTATTTAAAACATTTTGTTTTGAACACTTTACTACCGAAAATGAGAAAGTCTCATTTTACTCACCATGATACATATTGATTCCTTAAAGACTCTATTGAAAATTTTATTTAATTATGAAATTAGTTGGCTGATAATCAGCCATATCGCATATTTTATTTTCCAAAATCGGTTTTCTTTTCTTTTCTAGTATATTTATATCGTTTTGTATTTCTATTGGTTCCAAACGTTGACAAATGAAAAATAGTAGTTTGTCGCTCGCTACTGATGCTATCGTACACAATGATCTGGTTTGGCGAAATAAATTTTTAAATGAACATTTAGTTTTTATTTTGTTTTTAAATTGAATCCTGGAATAAATTTCCGGCCGAAAAAAATTGTATAAGTACATTTTTATCTTTTAGATCACATGACTCTTTTCTGAGATGAAATTTGAAATGGTTATTCTGGATTCCGATTCAACTGATTTTATTCTCTAAATTTCCTGTGTTTCTCGATGAAAAACGACTATGAGTCATTATAAAAATCTAACTGAAAAATATTGTATCAAGCTTTGGAGGAATATTCGATTCGTCATAAACTAAATTAATAATTATTCACATAAATTATACAAAAAAAAAATGGAATGAAATCTTGAGTTTTGAATATCAAAAGATCAAATTTACATAGTATTGTATGTATATTCTATGAATTTCTTAAAATCATACAATATTTTATCTATATTAAGCTCACCTTTCTTTTTTACCAAAATAATAAATCAATCATATTGATTCATCTATCTGATTCTGTTGAATACATAATTACAACACGAGTTACATCAAGGGTCCTACGAGTATACGAAACGCAATACTACATCGAAAAGATAAAAATGAAGAAGTGGAAATATCATTATTTTTAGCTCAAGGCGAAAGATTTCAGACTTGGTTTTTTCTTCTTCTTCTTATCTTTTGTTCTGTTCTTGAAGTTTCTTTGTTCTAGATACACTTCTACCCTTCGCCCATTGTTTATTTAGTTGCAAAAAATAAATCCAAAAGAACGATGGATGTTCAATCGGATACACCCGGAATCATAGATGACGAAAATTTAGCTTTACTCAATTCAGATAATATATTAGACGTATCTATCAGAACAAAATGTAGGCATTTAATTTAAATTAATAATTATTAATTTGATTTCCTTTCTAGCATCTATATCATGGATTATGGCTGCGGGTCTTATTGTGAATGCAGCTATGGGTGTAAGTTATCCAATCAGTTTTTTCGCTTTAATATTCAGTTTTACACAATAGAAGTAGATTGTAGTAAACAACTTATTTTCATTTTGCCAGTTAATCGAGATTCTTTGCGATCAGTTCAAGATGTTTTCATCGGCAATCACAAATGAAGAACAAATAACTTTAACTTTACTTTTTAGTATTGTAAAGCACGAAATACATAATATAATTAAGTTATTATTCGTAATATCGAAAACTGATCATAAGCTCTGATTTCTTCCTCAATAAAACCTAGATAGAGATTAAAATATAAAACGATAAAAGAAAACTGTCAGTTTCTTCTGGTTATCCTATCGAATTGTTTTTCATAATTATTAGGCTGGCCTTCTGAATATAGCCAAAGCTTATGATGATGCTGGCGGTATATTCTTTAGTTCAATTCTTCACGGGGTAATTATCTAAATATGAATTGCTACTATAGTTTTGTGTTCATGTTGTAAAAATAGATTGTTGTAGTTTTGGTACTTGGTGCCTATGCTATTTTATTTGTATGTTGTGATCCATCGATATCCACATATGAAACATTTGTTCTTATGAAATGTGGAAAAGTGTGGCAAAGAATTTGCTCTGTTTGTATTATATTATATATGTAAATTAATTTATAAAGAAAAAAAAACAACAGATTTTTATAATGAGAAAAATTTTGCTTTGTATTATAGGTACGGCTTGAGTATAATTTTTTTTATTATCATCGGAGATCAATTAGATCGATGTATGCAAGTAAATTAAAAGATTTTCAATAACCATTTTATTTGATTTAGTTCTCACCTTTTTCGATCCATTATTTTGTCGTCATTGGTATTTTGATCGGCGATTTACAATACCAATTACATCATTAGTTTTTATACTTCCATTATGTTTTTCAAAAACAATTAAATTTCTTCAAATTCCAAGGTATTTGAGTAAAAATCATTTTATCCATCTACTTAAAATGTAATTCGTGACCTTTTGTTTTGTTGATGATACAGTCATGCTAGATTGTCTCTTCTTGTTTAGATTAAATACCATACTAATATTACATGATGAGGCGTGTGTACAAGCAGAGAAATAGGATTTAAAAACTTTTCGAGGCATCGGATCTGTCATTCGTACACAGTGTTCCAAAAATAAGAATTTAAACCTATGCCATGCCTTTCGAAACAAACAGAGATTAAGCATAATAATGAAGTTCAATATATCATTCTTCGTTTTGACATTGACTTCCTTTTCATTTGTATTAATTGAGTATTTCCGAATAACATCACGAGAGACAATTAAAGGTTTAATTATAACTAAAGCGTGATTTTATCATATCGTGAAAATTTCATCTTGCTGAACTATTTTTTGGTTGAGATAACCTTAAGAAAACATCTAGAACAGATAAGATAGGCAGACGTCACAACTAAATAGATTTTCCTATCAACCACGACACTGATTGGATTCTGACAAGCAATTTAGCATGAGAAGTTTCTCGCAAATTTTCAAATTAGTTATTTCAATAAAACTAACGAAGAAAGACCCAGCAGTGTCTCTGGAATTTTAAACAAAAGTAAATGGATGTGCAGGTCAAGGATTGGTATCTCAAATGTATACAAATTAGCGGCTCAGAGTAAACGAATCAAAAAATTAAAGCGAATAAATTTTTTGATTCGTTTGCTCTGGACCGCTAATTTGTATATATTTGAGATACTTTGGTAGGTGAATTCGTCGCATGGACAATTTGTTATCACACTATTCGTTGCGAATGTACTGTAGTTGATTAGAGCTGTACCATGCCCTTCTGATAATTGACTTAACTAAAACCGTGTTTCAATTAATGTATAAAATTATAATTATAACTCTGTTATCCTCGCCGAGCAAAAAATGAATATTCTAATAGTATTTTCGAATAATAGAAAAAAACAATTAGCTTGAAAATTAAGTATAAAGTTATTCTAGAAAGTAAAAAAGTCACTTGTTTTCAATACTAATATAATTATGTACTATTATTTCACGAAGAGCGAGTACAATCAAGAAGTTTTCGAGCGAGAAAGAAAAGTCTATGCTTACTTATGAAGATTACAATTGTACTTTAGAGCGAAAAGATTTTGCGAAAATGATTTTTCGATATTACAGCCAAGATTGCAAAGGTAAATCTAACTTTAAAAAGCTGATTTTCATTAGACTTCTCTATGAATAAATTTTTCTCTCTATCTCTACATTAATTGTGTTACCCTGGTCAATCGTTCCGGTCACCGAATACTGTAGGAACCAGCCGGAAATATGCGGAAAAATCACCGTATTCCGGAGGAAAATTTTCGGAGTTTTCCCCATGATTGGTTGTCGGTTCCTGCCGGAATACTGCTTCCCCCTTCCAGCCTTTTCTGGTCGTCTCGCCGTACCGCCACGACCTGGGTACATTTAATTAGCCATGCGACGAATTGTCCAGTAGCCCCTCGTAAGACATCCTCAAGCATTCTTCGATCTATCTTTACTGCATTGAACTGTGCTGAGAAAAGGTCAAAGAGCAAAAAACACAAGAAATTAATTTTCATTAGTACCGCAGACAAATAACTTCTAGATCTATGGTATAAATGTAGTCATCCGACTAAATGCAGTTTACTAGGAGTTTAAGACTTCTATTATTTTCAAACATATTGTCTTTTTTATGATTAGTTTGTTTTTAAACATTGTACCCAAAGACGTAAGTGAGAACTCCATAGCATCTCCTCCGATATGAAATTGTTTCAATTATTTAAACCTGCTCTCTAATTGACTTTAAGTGCATCCGTTAACGATATATTTATAAATACTTCTTTTTTAAACTCTTTGTCTTTGCGATTTTCCATTTTTCTAGATGATGCTTAATTTTTTTTCCGTGATATTTTCTTGCTGCTTGTTAAAACAATAGATTGTTTTCAATAAAACTTATCCAACGGAATAAGTGAGAGAAACAATTTTCTTGAGTTAATGTTTGATACAAATAGGCTATGTTCAGCCATTATTTAGCCTAAATACTTATCTCTCTAATACATGTTTCTATTTAGCATGCTAGGTGTATTAGCCATTATTTATGTTGTTATTATGGTACCGATTGAATATTTTATTAAGAGACCAACAGATGTAATTGTTAAAAAAAGGTAAAAATCGAGATTTATCAAATATATCATTGTCTCTTTTCGATGATTTTAGTCCCGACTCATGGACAGATATATTCTTAGTCTTGCCAACAATGTGTTTTTGTTATCAAGTTTGTTCGCGTAGCTTTTTTTTCTAAAAAATTTTCATTTAATGATTATTTTATAGGCACATGTAAATGCTGTACCAGTTTTTGTTTCATTAAAAAATCGTGCTGACTGTGTCAAAGCAACATTAGCATCAACAATAATTCTCATTCTCAGTTATTGTTCAGTAGCTATATGCGGTTATCTTACATTTGGTACTAAAGTTGATCATGACATTTTAATGTCTTATCAACCGATATCATCGGTTGTACTCATTGCAATAATTATGGTTGCAATTAAAACTTATACAGCTTATCCAGTAAATTTATTTTGTGGAAGGTAAAAGAATGACTGTTAAATAAGTTCGAGTATTTGTTTTTTGTATTTGTTTTAGAACTGCAATTGATTCATTATCGAATGAAACGGCTGCATCGTTGATAGCGACAGATCCACGACATTCAATAAAACGTCGATTTCTCATTGTTTGTGTTTGGTTTTTTTCAACTTTAGCTGGTGCAGTTTTCTTACCTAATATTTCAATAGCTATACATTATTTAGGTGCACTTGCAGCTAGCTTCATGTTTATATTTCCAGGTATGACGAGTATTTCATATTTTTTTTTAAATTATTATCTGTTTCAAAGAAAAAAAGAAACCTTAGTGTTTTTTTAAATAACTTTTGAACGAAACATGATAGAGAGCTGAGATTTTCAAAATTGGACAGAGAGATGTTGGGGCCAGATTTCAGCGCAAAAATTTGATTGGTTCACAATGGATCAATCATATGAAATCCCAACGGACATTTTGCAAACAATATAGTGAACGCAATTCGGAGATTGTCATGGATTCCGTCATGACTATTAGGTAAAAAAAGTGTTCTCTTTCGATCTAGACAAGACCCAACTTTCTATCATATTTGCTTGATGAGTTAGACGGGTTTTACTGAGATCCCCCTAGTCGAACTTTTTTTTTCATGCACTTGCAAGACTTAAGCTCAAGATGTGTCCATAGCGCATGACTTTCTTGATCAAGAAAGTCAAAAATTGCATGCGCTTGCAAAACAAAGTTCGACTAGGGCTGTCTAACTCCTCAAGCAAATATGATAGAAAGTTGGGTCTTGTCTAGATCGAAAGNATTTTTGCGCTGAAATCTGGCCCCAACATCTCTCTGTCCAATTTTGAAAATGTCAGCTCTCTATCATCTTCCGTTCAAAAGTTATTAAAAAAAACACTAAGGTTTCTTTTTTTTTTGAAACGGATAATAGAATTTTTATGGTTTAGGTCTTTGTTTATATTTTCATGTTGATCAAAACTGGGTGAATTCATGGGGGAATATTATCTCAGCGTGTATTGCAATTTTTTATGTTGCTCTTGGAGTATTTGTTACTGTATTGACATTACTTCAATCATTAATAGCTGATATTAGTGCCGAAGAAACGAGTGCTACAAAAACATGTTAATATTCTATTTGTAATTTGTTGTTTTTGCCAACCTATAATAAAATTTATACTGATCTAGTCATATCTCTTTGTTTTTATTTTTGAAAAAGGAATTATAATGATTATCCTAATTAGAAAACTATATTATTTTATATTGTATGTGTAGTAGAAATGGATAATGATTGGTATGGAAATTAAATAGGTTAATTGGATTTCTTTTGTTTGAAGTGACTGAAGAGCTCGTTAGGTATGCAATCATACTACAGTGAGAACTCGATAACTATCCTGCAGTTTACTGTTTCCGCCATTATGAATAAAAGTTCCTAGATTATTTTTTGATGATACGACGTTCTGTTTTGTTGAGAATTTTTCTGAAGCAATTATACGTTTCTATTCGAATGAATAAACTATAGGAATGCTTCTATGTTATATGTAGTAGATAGTAGATAGTGCAAAGTTATTAAAATGACGTCTAAAACAGTATTAGCTACAGAAGTTCTTGAATACGACATAATAGCCTTACGAGGGAACATTCACAAGTGATTCGCACCATTTGGCCTCATACTTTGCTCATAGGTAGGATCCAATGAGACTAGAAAAAGACTAAAAGATTTTGTGCACTTAGACCTTTCCTTTAAAGTTATGACCGTTTTACTGAATTTTCGACCTTGGTCTCGTTATTTATACAAAAATTGAATGAAGAAATTCTCAGGCTGAAATTTTCTCTAACAATAGGTCTGATTTGTGTTNGGGGGGGGCCCAACTTTGGAAATTTTTGTTTCAATTTTACTCCGATTTGAAGAAAATAGAAGGGATTTTTATTAATTTACTCCGATTTTTGAAGAAAATAGAAGAGATTTTTATTGATTTACTCCGATTTTTGAAAAAAAACCTCCCGTTTTCAAGTAATCCCCCTATATTTTTGTTGCTTCGCGCCGTCCCTGGAGATATTGCAGATTGAAGAAAAGTCAATTATACGATAATTTTGTTACCGTGGCCGTTTTATTCAATCTGCAATATCTCTAAAAGAAAGCATCAATTTTAACTGAAAGTTTTACAATTTTCTAACACAAATCAGACCTATTGTTAGAGAAAATTTCAGCCTGAGAATTTCTTCATTCAATTTTTGTATAAATAACGAGACCAAGGTCGAAAATTCAGTAAAGCGGTCATAACTTTAAAGGAAAGGTCTAAGTGCACAAAATCTTTTAGTCTTTTTCTAATCTCATTGGATCCTACCTATGAGCAAAGTATGAGGTCAAATGGTGCGAATCACTTGGGTATGTTCCCTCGTTAATTTATGGAAAGACTGTTTTAGGTCTTAATAA
Organism: Rotaria socialis; assembly: GCA_905331475.1. Classification (NCBI taxonomy): domain Eukaryota; kingdom Metazoa; phylum Rotifera; class Eurotatoria; order Philodinida; family Philodinidae; genus Rotaria; species Rotaria socialis. The sequence continues at coordinate 199,315 of CAJNYU010001520.1, read as the reverse complement.
TCCATTAATTGTTTAGTGGTTTTGTTTTTAATAGGAAGAAGAATAATAGACCGTAAGGAGTAGAGGAGTTGCATTATTGTCTAAACAATACAATAGATAAAGAAGTAGACTTCTATCTTATTGATGAAATTTCTAGCTAATGAATTAATTCTTTTCTAGGTTTCAATAGAAATATCTATAAATAAATGAAACTATACTGGGTCTTAAAAGAATATTTTTGATGAGATCATATGTCGAATAATATGTTTACAGGAGTATGTTTTCTATGCGTTTGTTCTTTTTTTATTTGAAATTAAATTAATTATCTTACAACACCAAATAATTGTTCGAAATTATTCATTTTAACATCGTTGTTGCCGTACAAGTTTTCAGTGGATTGTGTGCGAACATAGAATTCGATCGATTTTGATCATGCCTATATGTAACATAATGTAATTGCCGTGCACGATAATTCTGTGGATTGTTATAGATTATTAAAGAATTTCTTTTATTATTAAGCGATAGACGATCACTATAACGGCGACTACATTTTGACGTAATTGAGAAATTTACTTGGTCGGTTCGATAGGAAATTTTTTTTTGTTTTCTATGAGCATGCTTTTTTGAAGGAAAACTTTTGTTACGTTGTATTCGATTACTATTCAAACGTAAATTAATTAATGATTCTGAATAAGTATTCATTGGTTGAAGTTGATATTGAGATAGTATCGATATATCGGAAGATTTTTTTCTTAGTTCATTTACACTTTCACGACGTCTTCCACCACATAGTTGCTGTAGGAGATGATTATTTCGTGTTTGAGATTCCCATAAATTTACTGGTGTTATCTTTAAATATAGAAAAAAAATGCAGATTCATGAGAGTAAGTTTTTTCTCCCTCAGCTTCTTTTCTTAGTGATATCCTTCCTTCCTTGTCGAAGAGATTATCTGATAATTAGACATAAGAAAAAATCTTCATAATTCAGTAGAATAATGAGTTTCATCGCTAGGCAATACTCACATATGCTAATTGCGAGTTTTGTTGTACATTTCGAATCGATGAATTTGTTCGTCGCATTGACAGCCGACTGGGTGTACGTAAAAGTGAACCTCGACTCTTTTTTATATGAAAACAAATACGAGTTAATTCACGTCGAAATCGTCGATTGAAATACGTAAAAATAAAAAAGTTCACCTCGAATAGAAAAAGGAATTTTTTTTCGAATGATTCAAAACGAATCAATTTTCTTCTTACTGCACTATTAAAAAGAATCAAAAAGTTTGATATATCATAGGAAACGTATAATATTGGATGATTTCGATAGAACACATAGAGATAATGAAGAATCGATGCAGGAACTTGACAAAATGTAAACAAAGCGATTAAACATATAACTGAGCGTGTTATTGCACCTTCACGATGGCGAGATACATTTGTTTCACGTTCTATACGTGAATTTTGTACATGTAATGATGTAAAATGTTTAAGAAAATTTGAGCTTGCATTAATACTTCGAATGAGTTCAACATTGAAATAGGATAACATTAAGAATGGCAATATACTTTGAAAAATACTATAGAGAACTGAACGAAGAAAAAGAAGAAGAAAATTCAATTTATAGGAAAATCCCCACAAAATCCTCTTACTAAGATGAACAATATAATGATAGAGAGGGTTATGGAGTACTTTATTTTCGATAAATAAGAAATCGACGCTTTCAGTAAAATTCTCAACGCCTATAAATTTTTCATGTTGAACTTTAGTTTGATATTCGAAAAATCTTGGTAATGAATATATTAAGCCGAAACAATAAATTGCACCAACAATATAACTAAAAACAAAAAAAAACAGGAAAAGAAACTGATGGAAAACGGTTATCTTTGAAATTCTAAGAAATATAACATTCTAGGAACAACTTCGAATTTCTTCTTTCATGTCAATTGCAAGAAACTTTAAAAGAAAATCTTACCAGGCTCGTTTCGAACTATATGTATAATGTAGCATAGGCCATTTAATAGCAAACCATCGATCAATAGCGAATGCGACAGTTATCCAAACACTAGTAAATTGAAACCAAATGATACAAGGATAAACATACGGAAAGAGACGTTTATGGAGACGTGACGAATAGAATAATTCATTTTGTTGATTCGGATGAATTGAAGCATTGATGGCAAGAACAAGACACAATAATAATAAAAAACTATCACTAATACTTAAACAGGCTAAATATGTCGATACGGTACTTCGCTGCAAGAATTAAAAATTCAGTATGAATCGAGTCGTTTGTTTTTTCTTTCTTAAAAGTGATCTAATAAACTTACCATATGACGACGAGTAAATATATATACGGAACATAGAGCAAGAACTAGTCCGATAGAACAAACAGCTGTACCTGCAAGTACAATGAGATTATTTAATACAATTAGATTAGAAATTTTTTTCTTTTCCTTACCGACATAGCCAAATAAATAATGCGTAAATAGCATAAGCCACATCTTATGAGAAATATGTGCTCATCTATGTCAACTGTCAGAAAAGGTATGAAGCACTAGAGTGTTGCCGCGACAAGAACTATCATAGAATGGCTCGTTCTGGCATTATTAGAATAGAAGAAAAGATAATAGTTGCTTTTCTTTAACGATAAAGAGTATAATCTCTACTTCTTTTTCTCTTTTTTAGTGGATGCTTAGAGTTTTGTTCTTTCCTTTTCAGGGGTATGTTTATATATCTATATATATAAATGTTTAGCGTAGACATCTCGTTTTTTGCCAAAGAGAACAAATCAGGCGAATGACATTATTACAAAAACTGAATGAACTATTAACATCGAATTTGAATAACAAAAAACAACATGAAATTCAATCATCGAGCATTTGCGTGTTTAAAATTATGATGTGCTTTTAGTCCTTTTAACATCGTTTAGCTTTCAAGACATGCTATTACGAATAATTTTACGCTAGTTCTTTCTCTTTTTATCTCACAACAGGAGAAACGGAAGGTATGAGAGTACTTTCTAGGTAGCTCTTCCTCCCCCCCCTTCTCTTTCGATAATTATTTAAATATACGTATATCAGAAAACCTCAAAGAATTTACCTATACAAAGATAAAAGATTAGTTGTATTTAACATTCAGACGACGTTTGTATTAGATATCTTGTTATTAAAGACATATTAACTTCTACTTCATTGTAATTAAATAAATCAATTAACTGTGAGAAATGGAAAAGAAAACGTTTTCCCATATTCATCAGAAAGAATTATCCATATGACAGAAGAACCTGAAGTGTCGAGAGATGGAAGATTACAAGACAAAAAATAAAAAATTTAGTAAACATTTTTATTTAATAATTTCATTCAGCTATAGATTCTTGTTCGTTTTTTTGCATATTTTAATACAGCTAATATATCTCTGCGGACGGCAATGAGCAAATTAAGAGTCAAAGTGAAATAGCATCCACGAGAAAAAGTCATTGAAAACTAAATGGGTCCGTTGAATCATGTCAATGAAACACAGACATCGAATCTATTTTAATAATTATCCGATGCGTAATTTAATGGTAACTTTTTAAATGACGTTTCCATGGATGATTATTACCGTTAATTCTCGAATGACGTATTTCATTATTTATTTCACGAAAGACCGATGAAATAATTTGATGATTATCATATTGAATTTTATCTAACGATGTATCTAAACTAAGATAATTTTTGTTAGTTTCAATTACAAATGGCCTAATATCCATTTTTATTTTCGAATCTAGGTCGGAAATGCAACCATTTTTTTTTTGCTTGTTTTATTAAGTACTTGTTAGGTAAATCAAAAGAAGCATGTAGAGTAAGAAAATTAGAGGCCTGTTGAAGTCATTATTAGACGAAGAAAAAATTACCATCTTAGAAAAGTCAATTATTTTATAATTATAGAAAAGATTTGGTTAATTAGACATCTCTGTTAAAAATCAACGAAACAGAATTTTCAAAAAGAATGGTCGATGCGACAAACATTACACAAGATGTCTAAAAAATAGTTTCGAGGTTTATGATTTGCGTTGTAGTAAATATATTTTAATATCAGCAATGAGCAAAAGTGTCATTGAGGATAAAATTTGTTGAATGAAGATTTCTTATTGATATAACAAAAATAATAAGTATTCAATCAAGCAATCTATGGAACTATTATATTAGATGTTACTGAGAAAATTGTTTGATTAAATTTATTCTATTCTTCTTCGGATCGAATCAAAGCAAATCTTGTGCTATCTAATTATGTAATTTACATGTAGACTTGAACAACAGGAAGAAATTAAAACAAGATCGCATGCTGTCGAATACTATTTCTAACAGTATCTTATTCAAAATTTAAATCGTCATTAAATTAGAATTTTCCAATGAATTTTATTAGATCGTTATTCGAAAACTCAATTATGCAGTAACTCGATTATAAAAAGATTATTGAATAACAGTAATACAAATTTTATTTATTTTTCTATTTTAGATACGGAATAAAGATGAGTATCAAAGTTCATCTGAAAATGAATTGTCCTTATACGAATGAACTTATTCGTAATGTTCTTGAAGAAAGAAATGATTTATTTACTCTAACAGATTCATCGACCTTGAATGATGATAATACGCTCTACTGGCTCGAATATGAAGAACTCGATTTTGATATGCTCTATCGTCTAATTAAAGAATCGAATAAGAAAAAAATTTTAGCCAATTCATATTGCATACGAAAAGGTCTTTTACGTAAAGCTCATTTTGCAATGTTCGTTCAAAAATATTTAGCTAAAGTAAGAAAACTAATTTGTTGTTATTGATCAATATTCTTTGTTTTGCTTTGCTTCGATGTTCATTAGCAACCCAACTCAGTTCTACGTGATCACTATCCTGAAACTCATATACTGGATCTAATACACCCGGATTATCTAGAGGAAGCACTCAATGAAGCGTTCGAATTGCGAGATACTTTGGAAGCAAATACAAAAGAAAACACTGAGCCGATTCCTTTTATCCTTAAGGCATCAATATTAGATAAGGCAAGTGAACTATGTATTTTCTATACTCAAGCAGAATTAGAAGAATTTTTTACAAGCAAATACGATGACGACGATGAGAGTATTGCCAATGTACGCGAATGGATCGTTCAACGTTATATAAAAAATCCTAAACTTCTTCCAATATATCAAAATCGAAAATTTCATTTACGTGTTTATGTTGTTGCCGAAAGAAATCTTCGTATTTATGTCTATGATGGTATATTAGCTCTATTTGCATCATTTCCCTATGATGCTGCTGATAATGATCAAACATTCGATCGTCTTCGTCATATAACAAATACATGCGTACAAATTGAATCAAAAATAGATGAAGAGGATTTAGTGAAAGAATTTTTTTCATTAGAAAGCATGGACGACGATCTACGCTCACGTATATTTGAACAAATAAAATCAATTGTCAAAGATATTTTTACTGGTCTTCATAATGAAATAACTGTATTTCAACCGATAAGAAATGCTTTTGAAATCTATGGATTCGATTTTCTTATTGATGAAAATAATCAAGTTTATTTTCTTGAAGCAAACGCGTTTCCAGATTTTAAACAAACAGGAAATTCGTTGAGCATATTAATTAAAGAATTATTTCAAAATCTAGTTCAACATATTGTTTTACCATATTTTGGTTATGAAGAATCAAGCGAAATCACTCAACGTAAATTACATCTTGTCTATGAAAAACAAAAGACGTTTTAAAGAATGACACAAGATTTATGTTTGGATTTTGATTGATTCTGTTTTTTTAATAAAGTTTTCTTTGGAACTATTTTCGCTTTAAAATCTAAATTCGACTTGGATTGAGGTGGCCCTACAAAGATGAAAAAGAAGAGTTATTAGTTTTATTCCAACTCAGGGAGACATGAGAATGGATACCAAACACTAATAGATAGATACAAGGCGAAAACTATAAATCGATCATAGCTGCTGACCTTTGATAGATGGCGATGGAGGTTGTTTGGCAGAACCATTGGTCCTTTTTGGTTTAATATGATGTTGAGGGGATTCCGATGGAGAACGTTTGAGTAAGTCAACTGAAGGTATTTGAATATATTCTTCTTTTTTGATCGCCGCAGATTGATTTGGAGTTATTTCGAAAGCAACTGATGGAGTAATGTTTAATGAAACGGCCTACATAGAATAATTGTTTTTTTCTTCGAGATTTTATTGATTTAAAAACTAATAAAAATCTCTAGTTCTACTCGTGAAAGAGAAGGTTTTAAGCTGTATTATGATTTGTATTTTCCTATTGGTTAATTTTTTCTTTAGTCTATCCTATGGAAGAGATTTAGGAGTTTGTATAACAGTAATTGACTGTTATACTGTATTTTTCATTGTACTATTACGTGAATATCTCGTTCTCTCTTTTTTTTTATCTGCTTTCTCTTCTATATAAAGAGATGCACGCAAACGCAGTTTTTTTTTATAGATGATAAAATATACAATTACGTCGACGACTATCAATAATAATATCTATGTTCGCCATCATCGTCATCTCTAATTGACATCGAATATTTTTCGATATGCATGTATTAATAGGTCATGAAAACTTTAAAGGCAACATTGAATTTGTTTGCAAAGATATCCCGAGGTTATGAATATTACGGAGAAGGTGGATCTTAGAGAGGAGATGTTTGAACAAGAAAAGAAAATTTATGAAGATTTGATGCGTACTTCTGATATTAATGAAGGAGTTGTTTGACTTTCTGATGCATGAATTGTTCTTGTAGGAATATTTTTAGTGTGTTGGGCATCTTTTCTTTCTATTAATGCTTTAGTTTTCAACGGGGCATATTGTGCAAGTTTTTCACGTTTATAGATTTTATTACGATATTCAAGAAAATTTGATAATGCTTTGCAACTAGGTAATTTTCGAAAATGACTGTAAGATTCAAGAGTATCCCCCATGATTGTATAAGCGGACTAGAACAAAGAAAAACTCGTCATTGAATTTCTAAATAAAGCAATGATAAATCTTACACCTCGAGATCAACCTTTTCAGTACTGGTATAAATCGTAACTCGACAATTTCTACCCGACCGATCATTGGTTGGCTCGAGAATTTCACTAGAAAAGCCAAATATGTTCATATTGATTTCATCTCGGTATAATTAATTACATATGACATCTTTTTTGACTTTCTTCAACATTTAGTTTTGTCACATCAGCCGATTGATTTTCGTCATAAGAAATTAATTGATGATGATGAGAATGAAATTTTGGTAATAGTAAATGTGTTACTAATGGATCCGATACTGTTTGATTTGTTGTTTCATGCCAAAAAATGTCTTCCAACGATAATGAATTGTATGGATAGATTGAGTTCGACTTAGGTACATGTTCTAAATATGTTTCATTGAGAATCGCTTGGGAATCAAATCGTGGTAGCATACGTAATGATTCAATAGCTTTTTCACGACTATTACTCATAGATTCGAATCATAGAAAACAAAACAAAATTCTCTAAATATATGTAACTAAGATAGAGGAAAGATCTATCGAACAAAATTATATATTTAGAAGCATAGAAATTAATTTAAAATTACAATCTATTTGTCCATGACTAAAATTTTACGACATGAAACAGTTACTATCAGATTTATACGATGATAAATGAGTTCAATAACTAAACTGTTTAATAATCGACGTCTAGACATTAGCTACGATCGTTTTGTAGCGTTGTTTAGTATGTTTATTTTATAATGAAAAGACAAGAATATTTAAACGATTGTGAAACATTTGAAAATTCAAATAGTATAGATAACTCGAGAAGTTTTGTCGTAGTGCCTTTTTGCAATCTGTTGAAAATATTTTTTTATATTATTAAATATTCAAATGGCGGATAATGAATAATACTAATAGGAAAATATTTTTTTCTCTCAAAATTATCGAGGGAGTTCATTTAAGAATGGTTTGATCATATATTGTATTCGGCCAGCATTCAGCTAAAATATTATTTGGCCCATCGTCTTAGAATTAATTATTAAACAAATCTTTCTCTTCTCGAAGATAAGATTTATCATCTATTTCCACATAGTAAAAAGACTCACACAGGTGGTTCATGTACTTCACTATATTTTTGAAAGCTGTTTATTACAGATTAATGAAGATTAAGACTTTTTACTCTGTTTTAATTTCTGTTGTAGCGACTGATCATGTTTCTTTATATCTCGGCGAGTTTAAAATTTCTTACATCTCATAAGTTCTCACTAAAATCTTCGAATAATCATCGGAGGGCGGCAGATGTTTTTTTCTTTTTTTTTTAAACTCAATGAGCTTTCCAAGGCTTGAAACCAACTAAAGAGGCACAGCCATTCGATATTCGGTGAGCAACTAAGAATTTAATTCAGGATTATACATATATTTATGCCGTTTTTTCCGTCATCATGAAAACGCAGAGAGAAAAAAAAATAATAATGAACAACAAAACAACAACAAGCAAAGGATAGCAAAAAAAGAGAACCATGGCAAAAATGAATATTGAGTGAAATACTAATATTTGGAAATATATCTTATCCAAAGGCGCAAAAAAAAGAAAACAAACGAAAGAATTCACATAGTATAATAGGACACAAGAGAAAGAAAAAAAAGGAAAAATCACAATATGCAACAGAATTTATGAATGTGTCTATCAGCAGTATATTGGAAAAATTGATCACAGATGAAAACTCCTATGAACTATGTCTATTTTGGTGCTGTTTCATTGTCTATTACTACTGCTGTTGTTTTATCATTATTAGGTGTTTGTATACGACATATACGTTTTACTTTAGCTCGATGGTTTTTAAACCACAAACGTATATGTTTGGTTTCAAGTTTAGGAAATTTTGTTCGATATTCACCTTCATTTAATTCTGAACAGATACGTTCAATTAATAAATGATCAGGATGTGTTTCAATAGCAAACCATTGCTCTAATTTCGGTACTTCGCTTGTTGGATCAATAAATATTCTATTGCGTCGAGAACGACTGTAATCGAATGTTGTTAATTTTGTTGAATTAAATGATGTTTGCGTTGATGGCGATTGTTCATTACTAATTAAACTTCCATTATCATCATCATTACTTTCATCGGAATGCGTTAATTTCTGTTTTTGTTGATCCGTCAATGATATATCAAATGCTTGTAGATAATTAAAATAATAATTGCTAGGATGATTTTGTTGCTTTTGATTATTATCATCTGTATCGTCCATTTGATCATCGACATCGTCTTCGTCGATTTCATCCGATGAGTCAAGTTCGCATTTGGATGTATATTCTTGTACGGCTGCTGTTTCCGATGGAATAAATCGACGTTTTTTTCTTTTTAGTGCCGCCCGAGCATTTTTAAACCAATATTGAATATTATAAGGTTCAAGAGCTTTTTTACCTAAATTCAAAATCATAAAAATATTTTTTTTTATTTCAATCATAAAACGAATAGAAGATAAAACCTTTTCGACATGGCAAACCATTAAGTGTTTCACATATCGATGCTATTTGATACCGTGTAGGATGTTTTGTATCAGTAAATATTTGCAATAGACGTGGTGTTTCTTCATGTGGATCAAATGTAGTGCGTTCACGTTGACGTCGATTTGTTGATGCTGAATCATATTGCTGTTGGGTTAATGATAATAGACTAGCAAATGTATTCGGATAATGAATATTTGGTTTTATGGATGATGAACATGGCTTTTTTGAAAGATTTAATGGAATGTTGTCACTAGAAACAAAACAAAAACCAGCATGAAAAATAATTCTGTGAATTCTAATTCTCTCTATTGATTTCATACCCGTCAGTGGTATTTGAATTTGATGAATAACCATTTGGACTTTGTTCATCATCATAGTCACATTCATTTTTTACTCTATCATCGCTAACCATTAATGATATTGATTGTTTAAATAAATTATTTGTTCGTTTATCTTCCGATGATGAATTTGCGTATCTTTTCACGAAAAAAAAAATCATTGATAAAATAAAATTTTCTTTTTGCTCATTTAATTATCTTACTTTGAAGATACACGAATTTGTAGTACAGCAATATTCATAAGATCGCCTAAAATATCTTGAACAGTAGCTGTACGACTTTCTGTAACTGTTTCAATAGATAATGGATTCCAATTTTTAATTAAAATTTCGCCTAAACAAATAGATTTTCGATTATAATTCTCTATCGTTCTTTGTCCTTACCATCGATTCTTTCATCTTGTTCAATTTTACCAACGTCAACTTCCATACTTCGTAAAACAACATGAACAATATCATGAAATTTTGTGTGTGCTAGAATCATGACGAAGCCATCTTGTAATACACGTTGTGGACACTCATCACGTGTAACCACACAGTGTACTGGTAGAAATTTATTGTTTAACGCCAGACCTAGAACAAAGAGAAAAAAGAATAATAGAAAAAAAAATGAAATTTCACACATTTTGTTTGATTTGCAAAAAAAAAGAAAAAAGAAAGAACGTGTTGTTAGAATTTTCTTGATGATTGCACACATTTTATGTCCCTTAAGCAATGTATTACCTGCAGATAATTTATCTAAATGACGTGAAACCATTTCTTTTTTAATTTGGAGAAGACAACAACAACAAAAAAAACCAGAACGTTGCTTAAAATCAACGAACAATTTCGTAGAAGTTTTTCTTCTTCTGCTTTTTTCAAAAAAATTAACAAATCCTTTTACTATTTCTTGCTCGTCTTCGCGTTTCAAATAAGAACAAGAAGAAAAGAAGATATGATACACGAAAATGATCGGGGGGAGACCTCTTCCTTTTTCTCCTGCACTTTTTCTCTCCTACTCGTTACAACCAATCAATTGACAACGAACATAGCGGAGTTTTGTAAATCACACCGTTTCTTTTCTCAACATCAATTTTATTAGTCAATATTTCGTAACACTCAAGCCTCACTGAACCGAAACAACCAACCAGTGAAAGCGCTAGAGAGAATAGGCAAAAAAACCTTGTCAATGAATCAATAAGGACATATTACTGTGTCGTCTTCTACGTTGATAATTTTCGCCAATTGCTTTTTTTTTTTGCATTATATTTATTAGTGATTATTGCAATAAAACAAGATATCAATCATGTCCTATACATTCTCGTTCTTTTTCTTCTCTTCATTTTTGCTGAATAATTTGTTTTATCTTGATTTCCCGCTCTCGTTTTATTGCACAACGTTAGCCAAGCGTAACCATCTTAGTATGTATATGTATGAGCTAACATCCAATCATTCGAATGCGTTAGGAGAAGAAGAAGAAGAATAAGAGAGAAGAAGCTATAAAGCAAATTGACAAATGTCGTAAAGTCTTCGTTCGTCTTTGATTTCTTTTTTTAAAATAAAAAATAAAAAAAAGAATCATAGATTTTTAACGATGTATTGATCTGTCAACAAATGCTTCTGTGTCTTAAATCAATAGAGCAGACGCGCTTCAAACACTGCATATAGGAACGCGATTGCTTTACTCAAGTCTCTCGTTAGTGAGATAAGTAATACCCTATTCAATTTCACTAGTCGTTTCGCCTCATCCACTGTGATGAGTAGCAACTGTTGTTTAGTGATAATAGCTTCTCTATCGTTATATCAACACCCAATAAAATTTCGATGCGAAATAACAGAATGAAACACAATTATATATATACGTTTGCATATAATACACTCACTTGCCGAGTTGAACAGGCCAAGTGACATTTTGATAGTTGAGAAAGAATGAGGTTAAGCTTTATTTTACGTTTTTTTTTAAAGTGTTAATCACATTGGCAAACCAAATGCATTGCATAGCAATAGCAACCATGATTTCGAAATGAAGATGAAGCCGGCTGATGCCATTCTTACTCTCTATATCGACTACAGTCTTGAATGAAAAAAGAAGAGAGGACAGAGAGAGAGAGAGAGAGAGAGAGAGCGAGTATTTTAACTTAAGTTGACATACGGATGCATTATTTCTCACTTTTTTTTCAAAAGAGAAAAAGAAAGTGAGTCGGAGCTATAAAATGCAATCGAGAAAAAAAAGAAAACTGAACGTTTCAACCTAATGCTCGACGATTATCCCAACAACAACAACATTATCGTATATAACTGTCGTTGGGAATGAGAAGAGGGACTGAAATGTGCTTGAAAAAACTTTGATAAAGTGGCAATGGTAAGAAAAAAGTGAACGCAAAATGTTTGAAGGATTTTCTCATTGTTTTTTTTTCATTTTAGTCATTGCAATTAGAGATAATAACTAACACATACTCATTTACATATTCTTCAGTCGGAAGACATTTAAAAAAGGAGAGAGAGAGAGAGAGAGAGAGAGAGAAAGAAAGTGAATTTTCATTTCGAAGACACTTATGAATAAAACGCAATAATAGAAATAAAACTAATTTAAGGTAGTTGTTGTAAGTTATAAAATCCTAGTGCGTGTTAATCATAGTGTGAAACGTCGATGGCGGAAGTACATGACAACTAAAAAAAAGGTGAGAATTTTCTGCGTATACGAGCACTTTAGTAATATGCTACAACTTTCAAAGATTAAAAACATGCGAAGTCTTAGCTCTAAGAAAAATGAACATTACAAATGAAAATGACAGACTAAACTCTTGCCGAGGTTCCTTTTTTTTATTCTCGCTTATTAAATTATTCAAAATGCCGTGCAAACATACGCTTACGAGCTGACAAACGAACTTTACTCTCCGATTTTGTATGCAAGCCAGTAGCGAACAAGGATTACCTGCTAAAGTTTTATGACAACTACTTGACCAAAAAAAAAATATACAGCTAAAATGAAACGAATGGTACCACGAACATCAATCCACTAAGCTTGTAAATATTATAATCGACAACGATAAAAAAAAGGCGAGTGACACAGAGGTGGTGATTAACCTTCTCTACTCACTTTCGCATTTGTTATTGCCGTGGATAGGTGGATTAGTTAATGGAGAGGCAGTGGGAGAAGCGATAACGATACTTCGATTTCCATTCATATGAGGAATAAAAAAAGAAAAGGGAAAATCGCAAGATATATATATATATATATGCCGCAAATTGATGGAAGAAAGAGATTAACTTTTTTTTTTGAAGACGACAATCTGGTGCCTGTACTATATACGTATAGGAGGCACGAGCACGGCTGGCGCTCGCCATTCATACAAGAGAAAACAAGAGCACGAATGTCATCAATATAAGCTACACAAAAAAAGAAAAAGAAAGTAAAAGATTGTAAAGAAATAGTTGAAGGTGGTCACTCGCCATAGTCGCTTGATTGATTTGCTTCAATTTGTTCAAAATGACAAGTGTGATCTGACATACACACATACACACACACACACACACACATATATATATATATATCCCATATATACTTACTTTCTTTTCTTATTGATACTCCTTCTAATAACAACTGGTGCATATCGTCTGGGTACAAGAAAAAATTATTTTATATCACATTACTTTTGAAAAAGAGAAAGAAAAGAAAGGTAATTTATTTAAAAGGAAAATGAACATCTTCATGATGTAATCTCTTTAAAATCTACCTTTATACATGACAATCCTAGTATCTTTCGTATTCTCGATAAGCTCTACGGTCTCGTTCTTTACCATCTCCTCTTTTACCAGCGAAAAAAAGAAGTATACAAAAAAAAGAGAAGCACGAATGACAACGACTACTTGCGTATTATCTATCCTAATCTTGACATATATATGTTTACAGAATAACGGTTCGTTTTTTTCTTCTTCTGTCGTCTCTTCACTGTTGATAGATATCTGTAAAATATTCATTCGTGTGCATAACAATGAAAACGAAAAGACTAAATTAAAAAATCTTTCATATCGATGATCTCTTTTATAGATCGGTTAACTATTGGTTATGTACATGTTTTCAAATAGCGTGACAGATAGGAGAGAAGAACAAACGATTATTTGTCCCATCAGTTGTTCTTTTTCACACGCATTCGCCGTGACGCGAGACGTACGCATGAAAATTAGGATAATGGTTATTTTGATTATCATCGTTCAACTATTACTATTCATACATACATATATATCGCATGTGAGAATATATAACAAGAATAAAAATAATTTTCTTACTTAAACGACGACAAAAGTAACAATGTTCGTGTCTTGCCAACGGCCAAAAATGACGGCGAAGTTCGACATCTAAAGCGATAAGCTATCATTAATCTTTGATAGAATGAGTCGAAGAGGGAGTAGCACAAAAAAATATTCAGGTGAAAGAAAGAAAGACCAAGAATACGCACACCTGTCCTTCTTGTGTTATTACGATTCTTTATATATCGTTATCCTGTTATACAAAGAGTTGGATTAACGCTACTATATACCCTCTGAGTGACCCGATCAATGAACATATTCAAACAAAAAAAATGAATGTGTATTATCGCTTCTTCTGGCAAGACATACAATTTGAGTCCATAGAGATGAAGGAAAAAAAGAGAGAACGAGAGAGAGAGAGAAAGAAGAAATGGATTTCGGGTGGTGATGGTGGCGGCGGTGTGCTCTTGTGTCAAACATACACACAAATCACAATCAATTCTAATACACATCGTGCGACAGACCTCCTCCCCTCTCGAGCCGAACGGTAATCACTTTTTTCCTCTCTTTCTAAGTAGAAGCAGCAGCAGCAGCAGCAGCAGCAGCAGCAGCAGCCGAGACGTCGTGTTCACTATAAAATTCATTCTCGCCCGTCTATCGACTCGCTTTTCCCCTACCTACCTTCATCTTTCTGTTAATCGTCCATTTTTGATAAGATGCCATGCCCGATGTCGTCTCTCTAGATTTTATGTTCTCGTTCTCTTTGTTCGGAGAGTTAATCTAACATAAGGTTGAGTACTGTCGATTTCTTTCCTTGTCATCATCGTCGTCATCCTGATTTACGAACAAACAACATGTAAGAAAAAAAAGTAGTAGTAGTAGTAGTAGTAGTAGTAGTAGCGCAACACTATCGACTAAGGTAGATTATACAGAAGTAAGAACGGGGATCAATGTCGGCAGTAATCAGCAGACAGAACGAAAAAACCCTGGTGGAAAAAAGAAGTTTAATTGAGTTTTCGCTTACCCGTCTACAAAGCAGGCGCATTTGGTATGCGATAAACCTAAGCTGATATATTGTGCATTATTGAGACAGGAAAAATGTTAACAAAGAAAAAGCTAGAAAAAAAAGAATTTCCGAGTTGAGATTAGGAACTGAGCAATATGCGCGTTGTCAGAATGCATAGCGGCTCACTCACTTTCTCTCTCGCTTCTTCTATTTTTTTAATCCAGATTAGCTGTTCGTAATGTATATAGGCTGCATTCAAGCGAAGACCGGAGATTAATAATGATGATGAAAGACCATTTCTCAATGATATTGTATTAAATATGAGATTATCAATATAATCGCTTGTTGGATCGATGAGCAAATCACAGATTCATATCCGAAGATTATACGAATAGAATTTTAATATTTTAATTGGTTGATTATAGAAAATTTGTTTTTAACTTAGTCTCAAAATTTTGATTTACAAATAAAATAGATACGAATCAACGCAGTTCTTCGATGAAATCGATAATCCATTTTGAATTTATTGACGAAAAACTCATCCTGATGAACTTGCAAGTCAATGTTAAACAATTACTATTAAAACATTGGGAAGAAAAAGGCATCAGATAAATAAATTCATTTTCGATCTATATACTTTTCATGCTAACAATGAATAAATTGTTCTTTTTATGTTTTTTAAAAAAATTATATTTTTCGTTCCGACGATTGTTACATTATAATTGATTTCATAGTATCGAATATACGCTGGTCATGATTGTTGCTTGAATATCTTCATAATTTGAAATATGATATTGTTCGAAAATAAATGTTATAATGTATTGGCTGTCGTACACGGTATAGTAGTCGTTGTTAAATAGAACAATTGAAAAATGTAAGATGTTTATTGGATATTTAATGGAAAAAGAAACTTTTAATGAGTTTTAAACGTTCAGAAATACACCATCTTGAATACATTTTTTTCAATATTAACGGATGAAATGTTAAAATCAAGCAGAATGCGGAAGAAATCCATGATTAGACTGTACATTTCTTTTTTTACAGTAATCTGTCACTTTCATGATCATAATAGTATAATACTGGCCATTTCCGTAATTGATTCATACGCTTACCAGTCTGAAGTATTGCAAGACTAAGCAGTATATTAGCTCTACTTAATTGGTTTTTTTTGTTTAGTTGCAGTCAAAAAAAAAAAAACTTCATGGTACTCTTAACCATTGAAATGTCAACATCTCAAACAGATGAATAAGAAAATGTTTTTTTCTTTTGATTCATCAAATAGTTATTCATGGTTAATAATGCATCGCTCTTTATAGATTGTCATTCGGCGATGATGAAACACAGTAGAACTAACGAGGAAACCTCTCCAAGTGATGCCAGCCATTCGGGTTCATATTGTGCTCATAAGTAGGACCCAGTGAGATTAGAAAAAGTCTAAAAGATTTCGTGCCATTAGGCCTTCTCTCAAAGTTATGAACGTTTTACTAAATTTTTGACCTTGAACAAGTAATTTATAGAAAAACTGAATGAAGGAATTTCGAACTGAAAATTTTCCTAACAATAGGTCTCATTGATGTAAGAAGGTTCCAAAATTTTCAGTGAAAACGGATGCACCGTTTTCGAGATATTGAATATTGATGAAAACGACCATTTTCCAAAAAAATGTCGTAAAATTGACTTCTCTTCAATATTCAATATCTCGAGAATGATGCATCCGTTTTCATTGAAACTTTCGGAACCGTCTAACATCGATGAGACCTATTGTTAGGAAAATTTTCAATTCAAAATTCCTTCATTCAGTTTTTCTATAAATTACTTGTTCAAGGTCGAAAATTTAGTAAAACGTTCATAACTCTGAGAGAAAGGCCTAATGGCACGAAATCTTTTAGACTTTTCTAATCTCACTGGGTCCTACTTATGAGCGCAATATGAACCCGAATGGTTGGCATCACTTGGAGAGGTTTCCTCGTTAGTTATTAATATAAAATTAACTGAGGTTTTTCGAAAATAGCTTTTCTATCATTATACATAAGTACAGACACACTCACACAGTGTGTGATTTTATTCGAAATACTAGTTTCAGTATAAACAGCATTTTTGTTTTTAATTTAAAACATGAAGTTTTTTTCAAAAGAATCAATTCTACATTTTCATAGACTCTTTTAGTTTTAAATATTTATATTATGTTGTAATTCAATTAACTTTCTTTTCCATAGATTTATGCTATTATATGACTAAAATCCATTAGGAAGATTATTATCTGTATAAATATAATCCTAATTCTTTTATCTTCTAAATTCATGTTTATGAATAGGTCAGCATAATATTTTATGAAAGTTCTCCAACTTTAAAATGTATAAATTAAAAATCTAAAGTACAATGTCATACATAAACGTAACGGTACATGCACATAATTTCCATAATCGACTTAAAACAATTCTTTTAATGCGTCCATTAAATCTTTATAAGATAATTTACTTAACGATTTTCACTTATTTTCTCAAATTCATTCACGTCATTCTCTCTTACATTTGTGTTGCTCATATGCTAGAAAGATTTTCCATGTACGCAGTGAAACAGACCGTAACGATAAAAAAATATCATGACGTCATCATGTTATCTTTATAAGAAAAAAATAATACTTTTAATAAAGCGTCAATGGCGTCATAACATTTTTCTTCTTCTACTATGGATCGAATAGATCAAACACGAATGTTTTATATTTATTGAAACAAATCCAAACATGACCGTCAAGCATCGTAGGAAATAAATACCGATTGATTTTTATTAATTGGTGATGTTGTCGAAACAAGATCAAGCGATCTCCAAATAGACAATCAATTGAAGCAAGAGCTCTTTAAAATCATTTCTCATTCTATTTTTTCTTCTACTGCGTT